>MU782508.1:15257-56119 GCA_026770625.1 Nicotiana glauca | reverse complement strand
GGGGTGGGGTGGGATGAGGGGGGTTGATAGTGAAGTTTGGGAGAGGTGAGAGCATGTGTGTGTGTTTAGGGAAATGTGGGGAAAAGGATTGGGCGGTTATTTTATTTCAGGGGTATGTGCGTGTGTGTGGTGTTTTAAAGAAAAGGAAAGAAGAAGAAAAAAGAAAATAAAAAAAAAGTTACTTACTTGGCGCCGCAAGGTGGATCTCATTATAGCCAGGTGGCGCGAGGTGGGTAGCGGGAAGGGGACCGAAAGATGCAAGCTGTGTCGTGAGGAAGAGAGATCTAGGAGCTGGGCGGCGCAAAGTATGCCACGAGTTCCATTGTGTCATGTAATGTGCGATGCTAGGTTTGTGGCGTGTTGCTTGCCTCACTTGGTGAGGTCTGGAGCGTACCCAAGTGATGTCAACTCCATTTTCTGGATTTCTTCATGTGTTCTTGACTTCCCAACATGCTCTAATACCTGTTCAAACACCAAGATTTAACCAATAACTTGTTACTTCCTAAAAAAATAAAAATAAAAATAAAAGTCTAATGAAGCTAAAATAAACTATAAATTAGGTTTCCTCCCAACAAGCTCCTTAGTTGACGTCACGACATAATGAATACAATATCATAATGGGTTGCCTCTGTGACGACCCATCTAGTCGTCTCATGAGTTACCACTTCGTTTCCCCTATTTCTACTTCTTATTGCTTTATCTATCGGTTCTATATGTGATCGGGTTGGTTGGCTTGGATTCGAAAAGGATTTGGTAAGATTTGAGATACTTAGTCTTTTTTGAGGAAGCTTAAGTTAGAAAAGTCAACCAGATATTGACTTATGGGTTAGAGGGATCGGATGTGAGTTCCGATGGTTGGATAGCTTCGAGAGCTGATTTGGGATTTAGGAGCGTGATCAAAATGAGTTTTGGAGGTTCAGAATAGATTTAGGCTTGAACTGGCAAAATTGTTTTTTTGGCATTTTTCGGTTGATAGGTGTGATTTTGATATAGAGGTCGGAATAGAATTCCAAGAGTTCTAATAGTTTCGTTGTGTCATTTGGATGTGTGTGCAAAGTTTCAGGACATTTGGACGTGGTTTGGTTGCATTTTTGATCAAAAGTGTAGTTTGAAAGATTTTGGAAACTTAGGCTTGAATCCGATGTGTCTTGGTTGATTCGATGTTGTTTGAGGTATTTTGAAGATTGGTATAAGTTTGAATAAGGTTATGGGATATGTTTTTGCTTTTGGTTGAAGTCCCGGGAGCCTCAGGGTGATTTCAGATGGTTGACGGAGAGTTTGGAATTTTTGGTAAAGCTACAGATTTTTTGCTTATGTTGTTTCCGCACCTGCGGATTGGGGACCGCAGGTGCGATGCCGCAAATGCGAGGGAGAAGGCTGTAGAAGCGGAAAGGGGTTAGGAAGGCTGGAGCCACATAAGCGGTAGAGGGGGCCGCAGATGCAAAATGCTTGGGCCAGAACATGCAAATTCATTCCTTCGCGATGTTTGAGGTATTCCACCATTTTAAGTCGGTTTTTAGAGCCTTTTGGGCGATTTGAAGAAGGATATCAAGGGGACTTCATTGAGGTAATGATTTTGGACCTAAAACTCATTCATATGGTATTATTTCACGGATTAGAGCTATAATTAATGGAATTAGATCTACAATTAATGGAATTTAAGGGTTAAAATTTGGAAAACTAGGGCTTGGTATTGGAGACTTAGACTTGAGGATTTGAGGCACAATTTGTGATCGGATTTTGGTACTTTTGATATGTATGAACTCGTGGGAAGATAAAGAATCTATTGATGTGAATTTTATCGAATTCCGAGACGTGGACCCGGTGGTCAGGTTTTGGTACTTTCGGAATTTATATTGTAAATTGATTATTTTCGCTTGGGCTTCATTCTCTTAGCATATTTTGACGTCGTAATTATGATTTTGGATAGATTTAACGCGAGTGAAGGCCGATTCAAGGGGCAAAGGCATCGCGGACTAGAGTTTGAACTAGATTAAGGTGAGTAATGATTGTAAATGATGTCCTAAGGGTATGAAACCCCGAATTGCACATCGTTGTGCTATATTAAGGTGATGCACATGCTGGATGACGAGCATGGGGTCATGAACTGTTGATTATTGTGGCTTAGTTCGTCGTGAATGACTACTTTACCGCGTATTTGACTGAAATCTATTTGCTATCATCTTGTTTGTGCTGAAGACCATATTTGGGCTTCATGCTAACTATTTGAACCCTTAGGGGATTTTTATTGATATTTTCTCACTGTTTTGACTTTATACTTGAACTCGGTCATACTATATTCTACTGTTTCCATAACTCAACCATGTGCAATCTGCTTTCACACTTAAAATGATATTTCAAATGATATTTTGGGCTGAGCATCATGTTTTACTGTTGCCCTAGTGGTTTTTTGTGAGTCTGACTGAGTAAGGACGAGGACCTATATTGTGTGGAAACACTGATTATGATTATGAGGCCGAGGGCCTGAGACTTGTATGCCACGAGATGGCTTGTTGATATGAGGCCGAGAGCCTAGTGATGATGCCACGAGATGACTTGATATTGTGCTTGGGTCGTAAGGGGCCCCCTCCAAGAGTCTACATACCCCCAGTGAGCATGGGTATCCATTGTGATGTGAGATATAGCCCGAGGGACTGGTATGGTTTCTGAGATACTGCCTGAGGGGCGGATTTGTTGACTTTGTGCCCGAGGAGCGATCCTTTATGTGTTTATCTTTCCTATTTGCCTGTCATTTGCCTGGTTAATTGTTAAAAAGGCATTTTATGAAGTTTAAACTGAACTCAGTGATTTTACACATCTTTACAGGCTTTCTCTACTTCCTTATAGCCTGTTATGTGCCTTACGTGATTTCTTACTTCTCATTCTTTATTTATGATTATTACTCACTGAGTTGGAGTACTCAATTTACTCCCTATACCCCGTATGCAGATTCAAGCGCTGCTGATCCTGCTTGCGAGGGTTGAGAGCTCCTAGCAGATTTCAGAGTTCACGAGGTAGCTGTTCGGCGTCCACAACCTCGTGTTTCTCCCCCTTTATCTCATTTTATTTCCCTAATTAGTGACTTTGTAGTAGCTTTGTATACCTTTCTTGTAGGATTGATAGTTGCTCATGACTGGGGACACCCTGGTATCAGCGTGTGTTGGGTTTTACTTTCGCATTGTACTATTCACTGTTTATTTTGGGATTATTATTATATTTTAGACTTAATTCTTATTGTTTAATTGCTTAGGGTCGTGACAAGTTGGTATCAGAGCCTAGGCTACATAGGTCTCACGAGTCATGAACAGGTTTAGTAGAGTCTCGCGGATCGGTACAGAGACGTCTGTATTTATCCTCGAGAGGCTGCAGAGCCTTTATGAAAACTTCTTATTCTTGAAATTCTTGTTGTGCGAATTTGTTGATCCGAGTACTAAAATTTTGTTATTTTATTCTCTAACAGATGGTGAGGACACGCGCTACCGGTCAAGATGGACGACCACCAGTACCACCAGCTGTGGCAACTAGAGGTCGAGGATGCTGTCGTGGTCACGATAGAGGCAAGGGTGTGGCCCGCACAGCAGCTAGGGCAGCACCCACAGATCTACCAGCCACCCCAGTTCAGGATCAGGTCTTAGCTATGGACGCTCCAGCAGCACCAATTGAGGCACCATCTGTGCCCATTGTGATTCCGGGTCTTCAGGAGGCCTTGGCTCAGATTCAATCTGTTTGCACTGGCCTAGCTCAGGCGGTTTCAGTCACTACAGCCGCAGCTACTTCTCAGGCCGTGGGAGGCGCTCAGACTCCCGCCGCTCGCACACCTGAGTAGGTCGTGCAGGGACTTCAAATACCGAGGACACATCCAACCCAATCGGTTACAACTGCTCAAGACTATGTAGTTCCTGCCATACCAGAGGACGAGCAGTGTATGTTGGAGAGGTTTGGTAGTCTTCCGCCTCCGACTTTTAGTGGTGCAGAGGGCGAGGATGCCTAGGGTTTCTTAGATAAGTCTTAGAGAATTCTTCGTACATTAGGTATTATGGAGACCAACGGGGTCGCTTTCACTACTTATCAATTTTCTAGAGCTGCCTTCACTTGGTGGGAGGATTTTCAGAGGCGTAGGTCTGTTGGTGCAGCACCCCTTACCTGGAAGCAGTTCTCCGTTCTCTTCTTGAAAAAGTATGTGCCGTTGTCTCGCAGAGAGGAGCTGCGCAGGCAGTTGGAGTGCTTGCATCAGGGAGAGATGATTGTGATACAGTATGACTCTGAGTTAGCTCGCCATGTGATTTGGTTGGTTCCGACAAATAGATAAAGGATTAGGAGGTTTGTTCACGGCCTCACTTATCAGCTTCGTATTCTCATGACTAGGGAAGGGGTGACTGGTGCTACTTTTGAGAAGGTTGTAGACATTGCTCGTGAGATTGAGTCTGTTCGTCCCCAGGAGCGAGATAAGAGGGAGGTCAAGAGGCCTCGAGGATCTGGCAATTACAATGGTACTCCTTCGAGAGGTCAGTTTCAGTACGTCAGAGGCCATCCATTCAGGCATGCTCATCCAGCTCGCCCAGGTTATCGTGGGGCATCGTCAGTTCATGATTTCTCACAGTTCTCATCAAGGCCAGTCATCACTTAGTGCCCTTCTAGCTCAGATTTCTTCCCGTGCTCCATGATCGAATCAAACCTGCACAACTATTGAGTAGCGAGAGAGGTTGAAGCAGCATTTACCCGATTAGGGTCGGGATCGATTTTCACAGGAAGCTTGATATTGGAGTCGGGTGTCTATCTAAAGTGGAGTTGTGTATTTGCTCTTAATTTCAGTTCCACACATTTTTGGTTTTGATTATGATTATGATTTTATAAAACTACAATGCTCAATTTAAACTAAAGTAAGCTAAGGTTAAACTATTGCAAGTTGCTCAAATGATTAAAAGGCACTAGGGTAGTGACTTTCGCCTAGGTGGTTAATTGAAAGCTTCTTGAGTCTAAAGCTAGATTGTCACATTTTGGGAGTATGATATAACCATTGCTCGATTCTACTCACTCTATACCTCTCGGTAGTTCGAGTGATTTTGCCCAAATTGACTTTCTTAAGACCAATGGGTATGCAGATTTGCACAAACAATAAGAGTTCAAGTTGGGTATTACTATCTCTAGGTTTAATCCTTTAATTGGGGCTATCAATCTCTTAAGTACGCCCCAATTCCTTGTTGGACCGATTTCAGAGACTTAGGCTCTCTTTCTCAAGAAGAACCAAAATCAACTAAACACAAACTAGTGTTTGCAACCACTGATTCAACAATTAAACATAAAATTAGTCCAAATATCAAACACCCATAGTTAATCAAGCCCCAAAATACAAGATCCATCAATTACCCACACTAGGGTTAAGGTACAACCCTAGCTTATAGGTCTAGCTACTTTAGAGAAGAAAATAAAGAAATAGATGAAGAACAACTCATATTAATTAATTGCTAAATCAAACTTGAAGATTCAATGTTAAAATACAACTAAAATTACTTAAAACACCTAAAATATTCGAAGTCACGAGCGCAACCTTCAGTACAAACTATCTGCTTACCTGAAAATAGGTAAAGAAACTATTTATAATAAGCTAGCAAATCTGGACAAAAATACCCCTGCAGGGTTAGTACGGACTGCACAAAATCACGTGCGTCTGCACTAGGGCTCTGAACTTGAATTAACGGTTCTATGAACTTGGGCAATGCGGACCGCACAGAATCTAGTGTGGCCGCGATGGCTTCTAGTGCAGTCCGCATGAAATGGAGCGCCGACCATATTAGGCTTCAAACTTGGACTTGGCAACTCTCTAAACCTTCTCTCTGCGGACCACACTAAATCGAGTGCGGCCGTATTGATCCTAGTTCAGACTGCATAAAACCTCGTGCGACCGCATTGCCTTTTTGCCTCAATAACAACATCTCTGAACCTCACTTGTGTGGACTGCACAGAATGGTGTGCGGCTGCACTGACCTTGTTTTACCTGAGCTTTGTCTTGTCTTGGTACTTGTGCAAGTTTCACTCCTTTTTGAGTTGATCTTTGACACCTTGTCACCTTGTTGATCAAACCTGCAATTAAACACAACTTGTGAGCCTTTGGGACTATTTTGTACACATTTCTAATCAAAACTTGAACATGAAGGATTGTAAAATGCATCATATTCCCTAGTTATCAACTCCCCCAAACTTAAGCTTTTTCTTGTTCTCAAGCAAACAAAATAAGACTCATCCCTTAAAAGAAAATCCAAGAAAATTTAGCTATCCTAAAGTGACCTCATCTAGCATCAATTGGGACTAACAATTGCCCTCAATACAAATGAATCATTAACAACATTTAATCTTTTAAACACCATGGATTAAGTGCAACACAAGATCATCAAGAGTTGACTCAAGACATTAAAGAACTCTTTCAATTACTTTAGTCATTGTGGAACCCAAACTCACACATCCTCAGCTTTCCCTAAGAAAACCTCACCTTTAGAATAGGGGCACTCATAACGAGGTTAATGAAAATTCACTCATCTCTCAAAAAGAAAAGTCACAAGTCCGGCTCTAAGTACCATATGCTTGCCCCTTATGTGAGTCACCACCAACGTAAGCTTTATTCAACTAGAGATAATATAGGGCTTTTGTGGAGACATAATGAAGGCTTTGGTTTCGGGTAGGCAATGTTTGGTCTAAGTAGGTTCCATATTCCCTTAAGCACTTCTTTTGTTTCATTTTGGCACAAATTCACTTGACTTTTTGAGTCTTTTCACTTATTTCAAGGGGTTAGAGAGACACACTGTCACTCTTTCTTATACATTTCAAATCTTTTCTCCTTTCTCAATTTTTCACACCTTTCATTCTTCGCTTTTCTTGAATCCCTTTTATTCATTTTCACATTGAGTATTCTTTTTGTCTTTTTGCTTTTCTTTCTTTTTCATTGTCTTTCCTTCTTCATTTTGTACCTTTTTACCACTTTGTTGCAATTCTCGTCTCTCCCCCCAAACTTATACTTTTGCCAAGTGCTAAGGAAAGATCGGGTGCCAAGCGAGGGTATGTTTTAAAACGCTTGTATCATGGTTCTTGAAGGAAAAAGGTCTAAGGCTCAAAAGTGTTGACTAGGGATTTTATCTTTGGTAGGCTATGGAAGTGTTCAAGCTATCATTTGGATCAAGGATAGCCTATAATCATGTCTCAAGTCAAAATTCACTTAGGGTTTCTCCTCAACAAACATTCAGGGCAAGTTCTAGACCAATGGCTTGGGACTTGGACTTGCAATGTAATTTCTCACCACACAAGCTATGGGATTGCTAAAGACCCAGAGTCAAGAGCCCACAATGATCTTAGATAAGATTTGAGCACATAATGGTACCGAAAAATCACTTGATAATTATCGGTCAACACAAGAGTCTCAAGGTCATGACTTTCACCATCCTAAATACAATGATTTGTTTTTGACCATGAAATCAAAGGCAAATGTGTTAGGCTCAAGTGAATATTTGCTTGAGGTAACCTCCACTAACTACTAAAAGCAAAAAGAAAAATGGACTCAAACCCTTAAGAAGGTTGTCACGCCATCTATCATTGGGAAGAGCTACTAGGTTCACACAAACTCCACCTTTGTAAAGACCCGCATCATTAAGAAAATCAAAGGCTTATTGCAAATTCTCAAAACAAGAAGCTACGAACATAAATAGGAAGCTATGGGAAGGAAAATGCAAAAAGTAGAATGAATATGTACAAGAGGGGATTTTAATCGAATATACAATACGGAGATGAATATGTACAATGTAACATACTTTTATATACAGACCCAAAGTGAAAAGTATGAAAAATGTAATTAAGTACCAAAATTATATACATACCAAAGATGAAAAATAAGAAGAAAAATAAAGAAAGCATAAAATCTATCAAATATATACATTCATCCATATCTGATCAAAGTAGGGCCTAACCCCTCAAATCAAAGCTGACATTGTCCTCAATGTCAACTAAGCAAAATAAGCATCAAAATAAAGGGAAGAGTATACAGAAACTCCCTACGGGTCATCTGTTTGCATGGGATCCTGAGTGGTCCCTAGGTCCTCAATATGCTCGGGAACTTCACACGGGTTCCCTATGACCTGCTGCTCCGCTGCTGGGACCTGGGCTTGGTCCTGGACAGGCTCTTAAGCTGCATCCTGTGGCTGACTGGAAGAGGTCTCCGGTGCGTCTGCCAATTGGATGACTACATCATCTACGCGGGGAATCATCCTCTTCCTCTTGGGAGGCCTCTGGTACTACTCTGGTTGGGGGTGGGCTACTGGCACAGTGTCATATAACAATAAATACAAAGGTAGATGATCTGCCTTAAGCCTGTCAACCTCAACCCTCAACTCCTTTAAGGATTCCTTAGAAGCCCGCGTCTTTCTCATCATCTTGGCCTCCCTAGTAAGCTCCTTGGGAGTTTTTCCATGAGAATCCACAACTTCTGTAAGCACTTTTTAGTATCAAGGATCTTCTTCTGGTTTTCTAGAATCTCCTTGAGGGCATCCTCAATAGACCGTGGGACCTACGGAGGTGGGGGTGCCAATTGAGCTTCTACTGTAGTAGTGAGAACAGACAACTTGGATGAAGCTGTCTGCATCCAGTTGTTGACACTGAGAAGAGCCTGGCTCAGTCGGTGTATAGTCACTGGGTAGGCTCGGGTAGAGGGTATATCTGGAGCTACTGAAGTGGATGGACCAGGGGGAATATCCGCTGAGGTGGAGGTAGTCTGAGTAGGAGCCACCACCACAACTGGCTCTTCAGATTGGCCAGTTGGAGCAGTGGCTGTTCCCTTAAAGGTCTTGCCTTTTGGGTTGTCATCACCCTGCATGTTGTACCATGAGAACGGGGCCTTTGCTTTCACTTTGATATCAAAAGGCTGATTATCTACTTTGAGATCCCTGAGGTACATGGTTAAGAAGTTAGGGGTAGTTTCTATCACCTTCAGTTACTACCTATGTAATCACCCGAGAGATCACGTTTTCGGCATTGATCGGGTACCCCGCTATGATTGATACTACTAAAACTACCCGGTGAAGAGGGAGGGAGTTGTCATGGGTGGTTGGGTCCAGTCTGCTGCACACGAACGTTTCCCACCCCTTGGCCTCGAAATTCAAACTTCTTCTAAAAAATTTTACTCCCGCATTCAACCAATTGAGGGTGGTACTTGAGATTGCCAGATACTGTGCCAACCAAGGACATACCTCCTAACCTAATTCCATCTTCACCAAGTACAGGGACTCATCCTCCTCATCAAAACCCAAGCAGTCATTTATTAGCTTTCCATCAAACAACACTTTCAAATTTTGCACCTTGGTCACTTTGGTGCCCTTTTTTGATGTGGCAGAATTGGTATAGAATTCCTTGACCAAGTGCTCATTTGCATCCACACAGTCCCCCAAGAAATACGCCCAGCCTACTCTCTCCTTAAATTGCCTTCTCACATTGGGGTTGTGAGGCAATAGGTCTCCATCAACAAAGCTTCTCTCCGGAGTCAATTTCCTCACAAGCCACCATTCCCTGAATTTATGGTAGGCCACCTCACTCACAAACCGGTGTTGCCACACCTCCGATTTTCTAGTTCTAGCAACACCTCCGACCTAAGGTTCACCCCCTTCTCCTACTACCTCTTCTTCTGCTGCTGCCTTTTCTTCTCCTACTGCACCCTCTCCAGATAATGAAGCTATGAGGGAGGTGGAGTATTCATCCCCACTGCCTTCAGCTGAGCCCTCAGATGATCCAGAAGATATATTTACTGAAGCTTGGGTAGTGGGGGATGCTGGAGGAGTGTCTCTTAGTCTGTTCCTCTCCGGTCAATCAGGGATAAATTCTGGCACGGATTCTGAAGATACCTCCCAGGAGGGCTCGTACTCACTCCCCGAATGATCAATAGCCCTATCAGCCGCTTTGTTCCTTGTGTTTTTAATATTTTTCCAGGCTTGGGGAGTCAATCTTAACATCTACTGTTTCCCTCCCCGAGAGGATTCTCCTCGACCTGCCTTTTTAGAACACTTGCCTCTTTGTTTCACCATTGTTTGCAAACAACATCCATTAGGCTTGTTAGTATTCAGAAAGGCATAGAAGTTCACAATTGTAGGAAATAAAATGTTTGTAGACAATATCAAATTGTTGTAGAGTGCGGACCGCACAAAATGTAGTGCAGTCACACAGAGGCCAATGCGGACTGCACAAAATACCAATGCGGTCCGCATAGAGGTAGGGTTCAGACTACCACTCTCTGAATAATTTCCCCGCAAACTGCATAGAATGGCAGTGCGGTCCGTATTGAGGCACCGCGGACCATACAAAATCCAATGCGGCTGTGGTCCTCAATGAATATGTTCAGAACATCCTTCATGCGGTCCGTACAAAATAACATTACAGACCGTACAGGGGCACCGCGGACCGCACAATTTCCATTGCGGTCCGCACTGAGTGCCCAGTTGCAGCACTAACTTAGGGTTGATGAAATCTTAACTTTAAGTCCAATTTTACACCTAATACAGGGTCCCTAAGTCTTTTCCCAGTGTTTTTAACTACCTAATCCTAGCTTAAACAAGAAATTAACTACCCTAAGCTACCAAATCGAAAGAAAATATGAGAAGAACAGAAGAAAATGTAAGAAGACAAAAATTGATTGAAAATAATAAAATTAACAATTGAAAAGAGATGAGATTACCAGAAGTAAGATGCTATGATGAATAATAAGCATTGGAAATCAGTTATGTGCAAAGAGAGGGAATGCACAGTAATTTTGAAGCTCTGAGAGTTAAAAGATCGAAAAGTTTAAAATGAGGGTCTCAGGTACTATTTATAGAAAAAGTCCTGGGGCCCATCTCACCTACCTAATGTGGACGGCACAAAATGGACTGCGGTCTACACCACACAACATTTTTCTAAGTTTGAGAAGGCAACCTAATACGGTCCGCACAAAATACTATGCGGCCGCAGTGGTCCACCGCGGACCGCACAAAATGTAATGCGGCCGCGGTGGAAAACTTCAAAGAGCTGGTATTTTTATCCTTCATTAGTACGTTCCGCACTAAATGTAGTGCGGCCACATTGAAAACTTCAGAGACTTGACCAATTTTTTCCACTATGTCCTACACTGCATCAACACAATCCTGTAACATCTCACAACCAGTCTGTCCAAAGATAAATCCTATACTACAATGACAATCAAAGAAAAACAAGAAGTAAAACACATGGGTTACCTCCCAAGAAGCGCCTGATTTAACGTCGCAGCATGATGCATGCCACCATCAAATCATTTGAGATGAAGAAGTGCCACCGCGTGGCTGTTATCAATTTTTTCCAAGTAATGCTTGACCCTATGCCCATTCACTCTAAAAACTTTCCCACTTTTGCTGTTTAAATCAAGAGTTCCAAACGGGGTCACACACACCACCTCGAAAGGACCACTCTATTTTGACTTGAGCTTTTCCGGAAACAAATGTAACCGAGAGTTGAATAAGAGCAACAAATCCCCTACCTTAAACTCGTTGCCCTGAGTATATTTATTGTGAAGGCATTTCATTTTATCCTTGTACAGGGACGAACTGGAGTATGCATGGAATTTAAATTCATCAAGTTCATTGAGTTGCTTCACCCGAAGATTAGCAGCTACATCCCAATCAAGGTTCAACTTCCTCAAGGCCTACATGGCCTTGTGCTCTAACTCAACCAGTAAATGGCAGGCTTTCCTGAACACCAACCGATACAGAGACATACCAATCAGAGTTTTATAAGCAGTGCTATACACCCATAGAGCATCTTCCAACATCTTAGACCAATCGGTCCTATTTGCATTGACCGTTTTAGACAGACTATTATTGATTTCCCTATTTGAGACTTCAACTTGGACACTCGCCTAAGGATGATAAGGAGTAGAAACTTTGTGATTGACACCATGCTTTGCAAGCAAGGTGTCAAAAGCTCTATTGCAAAACTTCGACTCCCATCACTTATGATTGCACGAGGAGTGCCAAACCTTGTAAAAATGCTCTTTTTGAGAAATTAAACCACGCTCCTAGCTTCATTGTTGGGCAAAGCCACGACCTCGACCCATTTTGAAACATAGTCAACCGCCACTAGAATGTAGGTATTCCCATACATGCTAATGAATGGGCCCATAAAATCAATGCCCCATACATCAAAGATATCAACCTCAAGAATGGTATTGAGAGGCATCTCATCATTCTTTGAAATTCCACCCGCTCTTTGACATTTGTCACACCTCTTCACAAGATCACTTGCACATTTGTACAAAGTTGGCCAATAAAACCCACAACTAAGAACTTTGGAAGCAGTCCTCACCCAACTATGATGGCCACCATATGGAGAGGAATGACAAGCCTCCAAGATACTCAATTGCTCTTCCTCCAGGACACACCTTCGGATCACACCATCCGTGCAAATCTTGAATAAATACGGCTCATCCCAATAGAAATGCAGACTATCCCATTTGAGCTTCTTCCTTTGGTTAGAAGAGAGCTCACACGGGATGATGCTAGTCACAAGTTAATTAGCAACATCTGCAAACCATGGCATATCACTCATTGACACAAAAAGTAGCTGCTCATCGGGAAATGCATCATTGATCTCTAGGCTATCATATTGCCTTCCTTCCTCTTCCAAGCAGGACATGTGGTCCGCTACTTGGTTTTCACTACCCTTCCGGTTCACAATTTCTAAATAAAACTCTTGAAGTAACAAGACCCATCGCATCAGCCTAGCTTTGGAGTCTTTCTTTGTCATCAAGTACCTAAGGGCTACATGATCGGTGTGCACTATGACCTTGGATCCCATAAGATACGGCCTAAACTTTTCCATTGCAAACACTACCGTACAGTTCCTTTAAGCCTCATTCATTGTTTTGATCATGTAGTACACCGGATGAAACATTTTATTAACATTTTGACCCAAAATTGCCCCAACCGCGGCATCACTCACATCGCACATGAGCTTGAAAAGTAAACTCCAATTTGGTGTGGTAATGATAGGGATGGTGGTCAACTTAAGCTTGAGAAGTTCAAATGCTTGCATACATCCCTCATCGAACACGACTTGGCATCCTTTTCTAGTAGTTTGCATAAAGGGTTCACTACCTTCGAAAAATCTTTTATAAATATCCGGTAGAACCCCGCGTGCCCAAGTAAACACCTAACCCCCTTGACAGAAGTGGAGGGAGGAAGCCTTGAAATCACCTCTATTTTGGCCTTATCAACTTCTATGCCATGCTTTGAAATTTTATGACCCAACACTATGCCCTCCTCAACCATGAAATGACATTTTCCCCAATTGAGCACAAGATTGGAGTCTTCATAACGGTCTGACACTCTATCCAGATTTTTCAAACATTTGTTAAATAAATCACCCACCACACTAAAGTCGTCCGTGAACACCTCCAAAATATCTTCCACCATATCGGTGAAAATGGCCATCATACATCGTTGGAATGTCGCCGGTCTATTACACAACCCGAAAGGCATCCAAGAAAAAGAAAAGGTGCCATAAGGACAAGTAAATGTGGTCTTCTCCTGATCCTACAGAGCGATTAAGATTTGGTTGTACCAAGAATATCCATCCAAGAAACAATAGAAGGCATGCCCAGCAAGACGATCAAGCATCTGGTCAAGGAAAGGCAATGGGAAGTGATCCTTGCGGGTTACCTTTTTCAGCTTGCAATAGTTCATGCACACCCTCTATTCGGTAACCGTTCAGGTAGGAATTAGTTCATTGTTATCATTGGTCACCATGGTCATACCACTCTTCTCCGGCACACACTACATTAGTGAAGTCCACGAGCTGTCAAAGATAGGGTACACCACCCCCAACATCTAACTATTGATCACCTCCTTTTTCACAACTTCTTGCATTTCCTCGTTCAACCTCCTTTGATGTTACAAGGAGAGTTTTGCATCATATTCAAGAATAATCTTGTGCATACAGAATGCGGGGCTTATTCCCCAAATATCAGCTAAAGTCTATCCAATTGCCTTCTTCCGCTTTTTGAGCACCACCAATGTGGCATCTACCTGCATGTCAGTAAGACAAGAGGAAAGAATAACTGGTAAAGTTGAACTAGGGCCTAAGAATTCATACTTGAGGTGTGGAGGCTAGGCTTCAACTCCAACATCGGAGGTTCCTCAATTGTAGGCTTTGTTGGAAGATTCTTTCACAAGATCCAAAGAGAGTTTCCTAGGCTCATAAGAATAAGAGCCCATTCTATGTAAAGAATTCACATACTTCACTTGGCCCTCATCATCATTGACATCAAGGTTCAACAATACAGCCTCCAGAGGGTCTTCCACATTGATCATTGCACTAGAATCATCAATTATCACAACTGTGAAAAGATCTACAAATGAGCACATTTCGATACAATTGGGTTGCTTTATTGACTTGCACACATGAAAGACTACCTTTTCATCACCCACCCGAAAAGTGATTCCCCTACTTCCACTTCAACTAGAGCCTTTCCCGTAGCAAGGAAAGGTCTCCCAAATATGATAGGGACTTCATAGTCTACCTCACAATCCAAGATCACAAAATCAGGGGACAAGATAAATTTGTCCACCCGGACAAGCACATCATCAACAATACCCAATGGTCGCTTCATTGATCTATCCGCCATTTGCAATCTCATGGAAGTTGTCCTCGGTGGCCCAATACCCGAAGTCTTAAAAATTGAGTAGGGCATCAAGTTGATGCTTGCCCCTAAATCACATAGAGCTTTAGTAAAGTCTGCACTTCCAATAGTGCAAGGGATAGTGAAAGCACCGGATCCTCTAACTTTGGAGCCATTGAATTTACTATAGCACTAACTTGGTGGGTCATCTTGATAGTTTTATAGTCCATGGATCTTTTCTTTGTCACCAAATCTTTCATGAATTTAGCATAGCCAGGCTTTTGCTCCAAAGCCTCCACCAAGGCACATTGATGGATAAGCTCTTCATCATGTCAAGGGTGCCTTGGCTTTTAGCACAACCGGCTCTAACATGTCTATTACATGTTCCCTACACGGGTTCACGACATCTTGCATTTCTACCTCGGCATATTGAATATCAATCCTCACTTCTTCATTCATATTTTCATCAACCACATTCTGGACCACCAAAGGAACTTCATCTTCTTGCAACTCAACTTTATCACCCAAAACTTGCTTTTGTTTGGAGGCATTCACATCACTGCCTCGTTCACTCCCAGTAGTTACTGCCATAATATGATTGTTCCCACCCTTCAGATTCACTATCTTATCACTTGGTAGAGCACCCTTAGGGCGTGTATTCAAGGAGTGAGAGATTTGGCCTAGCTGCACCTCCAAATTTCTAACAGAACTATTGTGAGAAGATAACTGAGCATTCAAATCCACATTATTCTTTATCATTTGTTCAAACATAATTTCAATTCTACCCATATCATTTCTAGAAGAACTAGGACCCTGGGATGGAAAAGGTGGTGGATTGCTCGGTTGTTGGTACATTAGGGCCTTTGAAAGCCTTGCCCCTGATTTCCCTGGTTGTTGTTCCATCCACCCTGGTTGTTGTTATTTCCCCAGTATCCTTGATTGCTCCGGTTGTTGTTTTGATTGCCCCAATTTGAATTTTGATTATTGTTTCCCCAATTGATGTTCCCTTGTTGGCAATTGTTGCCTTGTTGTTGATTACCCCAATTGCCTTAGGATCTCCATTGTTGCTGTTGGTTGGAAGAATTGCCTCTTTGTCCTTGATAATTATTCACATATTGTACCTCTTCATTTTTCCCATCATGTCCATCATCTTGAAATCCATTACCATCATTGTCAAATTGATCCGAATTCCCTTGGTTCTATTGACCTCTTTGTCTTCTTTGGTTCACTAGTATGTTAACACCCTCCATGGTATTCACTTGGTGAGGATTTTTGACTTGTTGCAACTATGCCTTTGCTAGTTGGTTCATGGTTGTTGTCAACTCAGTTATCCTGTCCATGATCATGTAAATTTTTTGTGCAAATGAGTGACTGTGGGGGTCACCCTGGGGCACATTAGCTCTACTTTTCCAAGCGGAGGACGTGTCAGCCATATCATCAAGAATGGCACAAGCTTCATCATACGTTAGTTTCATGAAATTACCCCCAGCAAGTTGATTCATTATGCACTGATTTGTTGTGTTGATGCCCCAGTAGAAATTTTGTTGCAACATATTCTCCATCATATCATTATTGGGGCATTCCTTCACCATGGTTCTATATCTCTCCCAAATCTCATGCAATGGTTCAGTGGGATCCTGCTTGAAAGCTAAGATCTTATCCCGCAATGCTGCCATATGCCCCAGTGAGAATAACTTTGCAATGAACTTGTCTTCCAACTCATCCCAAGTAGTGATATAATGGTTGGGAAGTCGCTCAAGTCAATCTAACTCCTTCCCTCTAAGTGAAATTGGGAAGAGTCTCAACCGGAGTGCATCGTCAGACATATTAGTTTGCTTGCTCTTCCAACAGGTATCCACGAACCTCTTGAGATGTTTGTAAGCATTTTGAGTGGCAGCACCCGTGAAGTACCCACACTGCTCCAGCAATGTCAGTATCACATTAGTAATTTGGAAATTGCCCGCCCGAATCCGGGGTGGGACGATTGCACTTGCATAGCCTTGGTTTAGGAGCGCTAGAGGAACTACTCTTGGAGGCGGCGGAGGAGGGTCTGGAACATTTTCATTAACATTGGCCTGTCGGCCTCTTTGTTGTCCTAGAGGTACAAGAAGTACCTCATCCTCCCCATTATCATCAACCTCCTCCCCCATAATCACGTTTCCAAGAGGGTCATTAGCATTTAATTCCATTTTGTACCTGAAGTTGTGACACACACATATTAGTAACAAAGAAGGAAAGAAGAGCAAAATACAAAACTATTTAGATAGATAGCCAAAACCGTTAGCTCCCCGGCAATGATGCCAAAATATGATCGAAGCAAACCCTGCACTACTATTGAGTAGCGAGAGAGGTCGAAACAGCTTTTACCCGATTAAGGTCGGGATCAATTTCCACAGAGAGCTAGATATTGGATTCGAGTGTCTATCTAAAGTGGAGTTGTGTATTTGCTCTTAATTGCACTTCTACACATTTTTGGTTTTGATTATGATTCTAATTTTATAAAACTACAATGCTTAATTTAAACTAAAGTAAGCTAAGGTTAAACTATTGCAAGTTGTTCAAATGATTAAAAGGCACAGGGGTAGTGACTTTCGCCTAGGTGCTCAATTGATGGATTCTTGAGTCTAAAGCTAGATTATCACATTTGGGGAGTATGATATAACCGTTGCTCGATTCTACTCACTCTATACCTCTCGGTAGTTCGAGTGATTTTGCCCGAATTGACTTTCTCAAAACCAATTGGGTATGTAAATTTGCACAAGCAATCAGGGTTCAAGTCGGGTATAACTATCTCTAGGTTTAACCCTTTAACTGTGACTATCAATCTCTTGAGTACGCCCCAATTCCTTGTTGGACCAATTTCAGAGACTTAAGCTCTCTTTCTCAAGAAGAGCCAAAATCAACAATACACAAACTAGTGTTTGCAACCACTAATTCAACAATTAAATATGAAATTAGTCCAAATATCAAATAGCCATAGCCAATCAAGCCCTAAAACACAAGACCCACCAATTACCCACACTAGGGTTGAGCCACAACCCTAGCTTATGGGTCTGGCTACTCATAATTAGAGAAGAAAATAAAGAAATAGATGAGAAAAACTCACATTAATTAATTGCTAAATCAAACTTTAATATTCGATGTTGAACTATAGCTAAAATTACTCAAAATAGCTTAAATATTTGAAGTCACGAGTGCAGCCTTCAGTACAAACTATCTGCTTACCTAAAAATGGGAAAAGAAGCTATTTATACTAAGCTGCCAAATCTAGACAAAAATACCCTTGCGGGGTTAGTGCGGATCGTACAAAATCACGTGTGGCCGCACTAAGGCTCTAAACTTGAATAAACGTCTCTCTAAACTTGGGCAACATGGACCATACAGAATCGAGTGCGACCCCGGTGGCTTCCAGTGCGGTCGGCATGAAATGGAGCGTGGACCGCATTGGGCTTCAAATTGGAATTGGCAACTCTCTAAACCTTCTCTCTGTGGACTGTACTAAATCGAGTGCGACCACATTAATCCTAGTGCGGACCGCAAAAAATCTCGTTCGGCCGTATTGCCTTTTTTCCTGAATAGCAGCCTCTCTGAACCTCACTTGTGTGGACCACACAATGGTATGCAGCCGCACTGGCCTTGTTTTGCCTGAGCTTTATCTTGTCTTGGTACTTGTGCAAGTTTCACTCCTTTTTGAGCTGATCTTTGACACCTTTTCACCTTGTTGATCAAACCTACAATCAAGCACAACTTGTGAGCCTTTGGGACTATTTTGTACACATTTATAATCAAAACTTGATCATGAAGGAGTGTAAAATGCATCATATTCCCTAGTTATCACTCCATCAGTTTAAGGCTCTTCTATGCCAGGTGCATCTGCTAGTCACTTCGGTGCGAGGGGTTCCCTTAAGTCCCCTTCTACAGCACCTGGGAGTTGCTATGAGTATGGAGATATTTGTCATATATGGAGGTAGTGTCCTCGTCGTCTTGCGAGTTCATCTCTGCTTAGGGGTCAGCTGTCGACTTCAGTTCCAGTTACTTCACCACCACCCGTCCAGCCAGCTAGGGATGGAGGGTACCTAGGGGTCTCCCTAGAGGGGGAGGTCGCTCAGGTGGAGGTCAGGCCCATTTCTATGCACTTCCAGATAGACTCGATGCTATTGCTTTTGATGCTGTTATTACAGGTATTGTCTCAGTCTGCCACAGAGATGCTTTTGTATTATTTGATCCTTCTTCCACCTTTTCTTATGTGTCATCATACTTTGCTCGTTACTTGGACACGCCCCGTGAGTTTCTTGCTTCACCTGTTTATGTATCCACCACAGTAGGTGTACTGTTGTTGTAGACCGTGTGTACCGGTCATGTGTGATGACTATTGGGGATCTAGAGACCCGAGTGGATCTTTTATTATTGTGTATGGTGGATTTCGATGTCATTTTGGGCATGGATTGGCTATCTCTGTGTCGTGCTATTCTGGATTGTCATGCTAAGATAGTCACATTGACTATATTGGGTATGTCACGGATTGAGTGGTGAGGTGTGACAGTTTTTGTTTCCAGTAGAATGATCTCATTCTTGAAGGCCCAGCATATGGTTAGGAAGGGTTGTGTATCACATCTAGTCTTTATGAGGGATGTCGGTGCTGAGATACCCAATATTGATTCTATCCTAGTTGTGAGGGATTTTCTCGATGTATTTCCAGCAGACCTGCCAGGCATGCCACCGGATAGGGATATCGATTTTGGTATTGACCTAGTGTCGGGTACTCAACCCATTTCTATCCCGCTGTATTGTATGACACTAACAGATTTGAAGGAGTTAAAGGAGTAGCTTCAAGAGATCCTCGATAAGGGGTTCATTCGGCCTAGAGTGTCACCTTGGGGTGTGCCGGTTCTATTTGTGAAGAAGAACGATGGTGCTATGAGGATGTGCATTGATTATAGGCAATTGAACAAAGTAACAGTTAAGAACAAGTATCGTCTGCCTTGCATTGATGATTTATTCGACCAGCTTCAGGGAGTGAGAATGTTCTCCAAGATTGATCTCCATTCGGGTTATCACCAGTTGAAGACCAGGGACTCGGATATTCTTAAGATAACTTTCAGGACCTGTATGGACATTATGAGTTCTTGGTAATGTCTTTTGGGCTGATCAATGCCCAGCATCATTCATGCATTAGATTACCAACGTGTTTCAGCCTTATCTCGACTCGTTTGTTATAGTCTTCATTGATGATATTCTGGTGTATTTGCATAGTCAGGTGGACCACGCGGAGCATTTGAGAGTTGTGTTGCAGAGATTGAGGGAGGAGAAACTTTATGCAAAATTCTCCAAGTGTGAGTTTTGGCTCAGTTCATTGGCTTTATTGGGGCACGTGGTGTCCAGTGAGGGTATTCAAGTTGATCTGAAGAAGATAGAGGCGGTTCAGAGTTAGCCCAGAATTCCCTTAGTCACAGAGATTTGCAGCTTTCTTAGTTTGGTAGGCTATTATCATCGGTTTGTTCAGGGGTTCTTATCTATCGTATCGCCCTTGAACAAGTTGACTCAGAAGGGTGCTTCATTTGTACGGTTAGATGAGAGTGAGGAGAGCTTTCAGAAGCTCTAGGCCGCTTTGACCACAACTCCAATGTTAGTTTTGCCATCAACTTCAGGTTCATATACTGCGTATTGTGATGCTTCGAGAGTTGGTATTGGTTGCATTTTGATTCAGGAGGGGAGATTTATTGCTTATGCTTCTCGTTAGTTGAAGCCCCATGAGAAGAACTACCCTATTCATGATTTGGAGTTGGCTTCCATAGTTCACACATTGAATATTTGGAGGCAATATTTGTATGGTGTCTTGTGAGGTGTTTACTGATCATCGTAGCCTCCAACACTTGTTCAAACAAAATGATCTCAATTTGAGGCACCGGAGGTAGTTAGAGTTGCTTAAGGATTATGATATCACTATATTGTACCATCCGGGGAAGGCCAATATGGTGGCCGATACTTTGAGCCGAAGGGCGGTGAGTATGGGGAGTTTGGCATATATTCCAATTGGGGAAAGACCTCTTGCAGTTGATTTTAGGCCTTGGCTAATCGGTTCATGAGGTTGGATATTTCGGAGCCCAGTCGGGTATTAACTTGTGTGATTTCTCGGTCTTCCTTATATGACTGCATCAAAGAGCACCAGTATGATGATCTGCATTTGCTTGTCCTTAAGGACTAAGTTCAGCACGATGATTCTAGAGATGTGACCATTGGTGATGATAGGGTGTTGAGGATGCAGGGCCAGATTTGTGTGCCCAATGTAAATGGGCTTCGGGAGTTGATTCTGGAGAAGGCCCATAGCTCATGGTATTCCATTCATTCGAGTGCCGCAAAGATGTATCAGGATTTGAGGCAGCATTATTGATGGAGGAGAATGAAGAAAGACATTGTGGGATTTGTAGCTTGGTGTCTCAATTGTCAACAGGTAAAATATGAGCATCAGAGACTGGGCGGCTTGCTTCAGCAGATGGATATTCTAGAGTGGAAGTGGGAGAGGATCACTATGGAATTTGTAGTTGGACTTCCACGGTCTTTGAAGAAGTTTGATACTATTTGGGTGATTGTGGATTCGCTTACCAAGTCCGCGCACTTCATTCTTATGTGTACTACCTATACTTCAGAACGGTTGGCACATATCTATATCTGGGAGATTGTTCGTTTGCATGGAGTCCCAATTTCCATCATTTTAGATAGGGGCACTCAGTTTATTTCGCAGTTTTGGAGGTCTGTAAAGCGAGAGTTGGGTACTCAGGTTGAGTTGAGGACAACTTTTCACCCTCAGACGGACGGGCAGTTCAAGTGCACTATTCAGATATTGCAAGACATGTTGCGTGCTTGCGTCATTGATTTCGAAAGGTCATGGGATTGGTTTCTACCGCTTGCATAGTATGCTTATAACAACAACTACTGGTCGAGTATTCAGATGGCTCCATATGAGGCTTTGTATGAGAGGCGGTGTAGATCTCCAGTTGGTTGGTTTGAGCCGAGCGAGGCTAGGCTATTGGGGATAGACTTGGTGCAAGATGCTTTAGAAAAGATGAAGGTAATTCAAGAGAGACTTCGTACCGTGTAGTCAAGGCAAAAGAGTTATGTTGGCATGAAGGTTCTAGATGTGTCCTACATGGTTGACGAGAAAGTTCTTTTGAAGGTTTCGCCCATGAAAGGTGTTATGAGATTTGAGAAGAAGGGTAAATTGAGTCCTTGGTTCATTGGGCCTTTTGAGGTACTTCGAAGGATTTGGGAGGTGGCTTATAAGCTTGCTTTGCCACCCAGCTTGTCGAGTGTGCATCCGGTATTTCATTTTTCTATGCTCCGGAAGTATATTGGTTATCCGTCTCATGTCTGGATTTCAGCACCATTCAGTTAGATGGTGATTTGACTTATGATATGGAGCCAATAGCTATTTTGGGTCATCAAGTTCGAAAATTGAGATCAAAGGATATAGCTTTAGTGAAAGTGCAGTGGAGAGGTCGGCCCGTGGAGGAGGCTACCTAGGAGACCGAGCAGGAGATGCAGAGCATATATGCTCACATGTTTGAGGCTTCAAGTATGTTTCTTGACTCGTTCGAGGATGAATGTTCGTTTAAGAAGGGGATGATGTGACAACCCGCCCAGCCGTCTCATGAGTTACTGCTCCATTTTCCCTATTTCTAATTCTTATTGCTTTGTCTATTGGCTCTATATGTGATCGGGTTGGTTAGCTCGGGTTCGAAAAGGATTTGGTAAGGTTTGAGACACTTAGTCTCTTTTAAGGATGCTTAAGTTGGAAAAGTCAACCGGACATTGATTTATGATTTAGAGGTCTCAGATGTGCATTCTGATGGTTCTTATAGCTTCGGGAGGTGATTTGGGACTTGGGAGCGTGATCAGAATGTGTTTTGGAGGTTCGGAGTAGATTTAGGCTTGAATTGGTGAAATTGGATTTTTTTGGCGTTTTCCAGTTGACAGGTGAGATTTTGATATAGGGGTTGGAATGGAATTTCGAGAGTTTCAGTAGTTTCGTTGTGTGATTTGGGATGTGTGTGCAAAATTTCAGGTCATTTGAACGTGGTTTGGTTGGGTTTTTTTATCAAAAGCGTAGTTCGGAAGATTTTGGAAACTTAGGCTTGAATCTGATATGTCTTGATTGTTTCGATGTTGTTTGAGCTGTTTTGAAGATTGGTATAAGTTTGAATAAGGTTATGGGATATGTTTGTACTTTTGGTTGAGGTCCCGAGGGCCTCGGGGTGATTTCGGATGGTTGGTAGAGAGTTTGGAATTTTTGGTGAAGCTGCAGATTTTTTGCTTCTGTTGTTTCCGCACCTGCAGATTGGGGACCACAGGTGCGATACCGCAAATGCGAGGGATAAGGCCATAGAAGCGGAAAGGGGTTAGGAAGGCTGGAGTAGCAGAAGAGGTAGAGGGGGCCGCAGATGCGAAATGCCTGGGCCAGAACATATAAATTCACCCCTTCGCGATTTTTGAGTTATTCCACCATTTTAAGTCGGTTTTTGGAGATTTTTGGGTGATTTGAAGAAGGATTTTAAGGGGACTTCATTGAGGTAAAGATTTTGGACCTAAAATTCGTTCCTATAATATTATTTCATGGATTAGAGCTACAATTAATGGAATCTAAGGGTTAAAATTGGAAAAACTAGTATTGGACACCTAGACTTGAGGATTTGAGGGACCATTTGTGGTTGTATTTTGGTACTTTTGATACGTATGAACTCGTGGGAGATAAGGAATCTATTGATGTGAATTTTATCGAATTCCGAGACATGGGCCCGGGGTTCAGGTTTTGGTAATTTGGGGATTTATGTTGTAAATTGATTATTTTCGCTTAGGCTTCATTCCCTTAGCATATTTTGATGTCGTGATTCTGATTTTTGGATAGATTCGACGTGAGTGGAGGCCGATTTGAGGGGCAAAGGCATCGCTAACTAGAGTTTGGACCGGATTGAGGTGAGTAATGATTGTAAATGATGTCCTGAGGGTACAAAACCCCAAATTGCACATCGTTGTGCTATATTGAGGTAACACGCATGCTAGATGACGAGTGTGAGGTCGTGCGCTATTGAGAATTGTGATTTAGTCCATCCTGCATGACTATTTTACCGCGTATTTGACTTAAATCTATTTGCTATCATCTTGTTTGGGCTGAATGCCATATTTGGGCCTCGTGCCAACTATTTGAACCCTTAGGGGATTTTTATTGATATTTCCTTATTGTTTTGACTTTATACTTGAACTCGGTCATACTATATACTACTGTTTCCATAAATCAGCCATGTTCACTCTATTTTACACTTAAAATGATATTTCAAATGATATTATTGGCTGAGCATCATGTTTTACTGTTGCCCTAGTGGTTTTTTGAGATTCTGAATGGGTATGGACGAGGGCCTAGTGATGATGCCATGAGATGGCTTGATATTGTTCTTGGGCCATAAGGGGCCCCTCCAGGAGTTTGCACAACCCCAGTGAGCACGGGTACCCATTGTGATGACGAGGGGCTGGTATGGTTTCTGAGATATAGCCAGAGGGGCGGATTTGTTGACATTGTGCCCGATGGGTGATACTTTATGTGTTTATCTTTCCTATTGGCCTATCATTTGCTTGCTTAATTATTAAAACGGCATTTTATGAAGTTTAAACTGAACTCAGTGATTTTACACATCCTTACTGGCTTTTACTGCTTCCTTATAGCCTGCTATGTACCTTACATGATTTCTTACTTCTCAGTCTTTATTTATGATTGTTACTCACTAAGTTGGAGTACTCACTTTACTCCCTGTACCTCGTATGCAGATTCAGGCACTGCTGATCCTGCTTGCGAGGTTGAGAGCTCCAGGCAGTTTTCAGAGTTCACAAGTTAGCTGTTCGGCGTCCACAGCCCCGTGTTTCTCCCCCTTTATCTCATTTCCTTTCCCTGATTAGTGACTCTGTAGTAGCTTTGTAGACCTTTCTTGTATTACCGGATTGGTAGTTGCTCATGACTGATGACACCCCGGTATCAGGTTGTGTTGGGTTTTACTTCCGCATTGTACTATTCACGGCTTACTTTGGGATTATTATTACGTTTTAGACTTAATTCTTATTGTTTAATTGCTTAAAATTGGAATGGAAAAGTGTCAGCTGGCCTTGTCTTCTCGAGAGGCGCCATCATGACTGGTTCTGGATTTAGGGTCATGACACTATCCTATAAAGTGCCCGATTTAATGTCGCGGTACAACACAGTCAATCAAACTCAAGGTTTACTCAACACTTAAGGGTCCTTCAAATAAATTACCTACACAACTTTTTCCTCATCCATGCCAAGGTAGTACTTCAACCTTTACCCATTGACTCTAAACCTATTCATTCCATCCTCGGATTCAACTTCTATAGCTCCACTTGGGAATACTTGCACAATTTTAAATGGTCCCGACTATCTAGATATAAGCTTACCTGAAAATAGTTCCACTCTTGAGTTATACAACAACACATCATCTCCGGGTTTGAAATTTATCTCTGGAATATGCTTATCGTGCATCACCTTCGTCCTTTCTTTATATAGCCTGGTGCTCTCAAAAGCATGATAACGAAACTCATCAAATTCATGCAACTTTGTAATTCTACTTGGGTCAATGGCCTCCAGGTCAAGATTTAATTGCCTTAATGCCCAGAAAGCCTTATGATCTAACTCCACCGGTAGGTAACACGCCTTGCCAAACATCAATTTGTACATCAACATGCCAATCGATGTTTCGAATGCAATGCGGTAAGCCCATAATGTATCATTTTCTCGCCTAATCAGTCCGAGTAACATTTACAGTCTTGGTCAAAATACTCCTGTTTTCTCTATTTAATACCTCCACTTGCCCACTTATTTGTGGGTGATACGGAGTGGAAACATTATGGCGACTTACATATTTCCCTAACAACTTTGCAAAGGCTCAGTTGCAAAAATGGGTACCCCCATCACTGATGATCGCTTTTGGAGTGCCAATTGGGTGAAGATATTTTTTCTTAGAGAACCAATGACTCCCTTTGCATTGTTGGTTGGGTGTGCCATGAATTCTACCCATTTCAAGACATAGTCCATAACTACTAATATGTACTTGTTGCCATATGAGCTGAAACATGATCCCATAAAATCAATTTTCCACACATCAAATGCTTCCATCTCTTGAATTGGGTTCATGAGCTTCTCATGTCAATGAAAAATGTTCTCTGTCCACTGCACTCATCACAGGCCTTTACCCCAAAGTATGCATCTTTGTTCATCTCCTCCTTCAGCCTCTTGTTTTCTTCCTTCAATAAGATAATTTCTTCTCTCTCATTTTCTCTTTTTACTCATTAGCAGCAGCAAACTCATCCAAAAGGCTAGTGACAATACTTTTACTCTTAATCTCAGTGGTTTCGCAGCCTTCAAAGTCTCCTCATCAAATATGTCCTTTTAAGTTCCCTTTTTAGGATCTCTTAAGGGAACCATTGGTATGCTATGAACCTGGTTCACTTGGCATTTTATCTGCACGCCAGTCTAGTAGCACACTAATTTGGAACATGAAACCTAGTTCTCTGCTATGGTTTGTTAATAATTTTATTTGCGACCTCATGGAAAAGGAAAATAAACATAAATAACGAACTAAATATTTTGCAAATGTTTGGAGTCATGCATGGCGACGACGGTACGTTGGGTTGGGACCAAAATTTCTCATTATTAGCTTTGAAAATTTATTTTCTCGAGCCTTTTTTTCATGAAAATATTGATAATACTTCTGCTCATTTATTTTGCCACTACTGTTGATCCAAAAAAATACAAAAGTAGAAACATCCAACTCATATGTTGGAATGGACCATCCTTGATCACTCAACACTCTATTACAAAAGCTGCTTTCTAGTTGACTTGTGTGTTGTCTTTTGGATTGAAAAACAGGTCAGGTTTTCGTGTGATATGATTTTGAAAATCAACGAATATGTTTTGATTTAACTAGAAAGGAATTGATTTTGCAAAATAGTTGAATAGTCCAAACGAGAAGATAAAAATTACGTAATTGATTGATTTTTCAAGCCAAAAAGGTTGAGTTAAGGGTTATGGTGGAATAGATAGAATTTCTTCATTCTTAGTTAAAGATTTCGGGTCGAACCATGCAAACGAAAGAAATTAGAAGTGCTTTCCGTTTAATAGGTCTTATGCATAAGCTAAAAAAATTTAAAACTAGGAGTATATATGCCGGTTCTGTTTTTCTTTTTCTTTTTTCAACTTGTCATTAAAACTGGTTGTCCTTTCCTTTTGATATATTAATAATAATTTAAATTCTCTATTACATAACATGGTTTACACTAAAAAATCATTAAAACTGCCCCACTGAATAAAAATGTATGAGATATACAGTTCATTCATTTGCTTATTGGAATACAAGGTAGAAAAGATTTCTAAATTCCATTTTTTGAATATATATTGTGTATGTTATTATTGTAATATAAGCTAGAAAAGTTTATTGAAATAAATAATTATATTTATTAACATATGTTAACCCGATATGAATCCCAAATTAGATCGAAAGTGTTAGGAGACCTCATTCCTTCGAAACAAAGTAATTGAATATATTTTTGAAGAATAAACCTAAATAACTGTTCATTTTAAATATTTAAATTAAAAATAATCGAAGAATGTACAATTTATGTATACCAATTAGCAAAAGTAAACAATAAATTGGATCTATTTGTGTTAGTACGTAGTCCCTATTTTCTGTTGTTACTACAAAAGCTTAATGGATCCCGTAAGACCCGATCCAGAGCGTAGCTTAAACTGCTTCTTAACAGACAAAAGTTGTCATGAACTAAATACAAATTTGAAGCCTGAAAAAAGATGTATAACTCTCTTTAGAGTGAAACGATTTACATTGATTCTGGAAAAAAATATTTTATTTAATCGGATCAAAAGTGCAAATTACAAAAGATTAGTTAGTACTTAATAAAGGATAAAAATATATTTATATGCAGTATTTACACCAATCCATGAATACATGACATATATTTTTATATACATTATTATTGCCAAATTATAGAGTAGTTAACTAATACACACCAACACCTTAATTTGTTACTTAACTAGTTTGGTTGATATTATTTACCTGGAAAAACGTAAATAACAATTAAAGGTAACTTATGATTTTAAAGATATGTAATTTATTCCAATACTAGTGAATATACTAGTAATATTAGATTTAAGTAAGAAGAATTGATGAACCAAACCAGTGTTGTTAGAGCAACGGGGAGCTCGATTATCTCGGGGGCCTCGAGGTAAGTTAAAATCTAATGAAGTATGAACAATAAAGTAAAAATAATAAAGCTGAAGAACAATTATGGAGCATAGTAAATGAGAAAAGCAGAGTAGAATGTTCTATTGCAGTCAATAAGATGATCATTACAAATGATTGTGGTCCCCTTTATATAGGAGGGGAAAACCCTAATATGGTCCATTTTCAATTATGGTAAAGAATTCTACTGGTACGGTTGTATAACAACCTAGTACGAACTTGTACTATTTCATACAATTATTATCCCTTACTTTGTGTCCTGATCCATGTGTCCTTGAAAATTCCGCTCTTTCTTGAGTGTCATCGAAATTGTACTGCCCTCGAGATAGATCATGACGGTTCTCTGATTTGCTCCCTCTAGGTATGCGTTTTCCAATCAGATCTGGTCCTTACTTCGTGTCGCCTGAACTCGAGCCCGGGGTAACGTTAAGTCCTCAAATTGAGCTCTTTGATTTCAATCATATACTGATAGTCCCTGTATTTTTTAGAATGAAATGATATGAAATGATTTGAATTCCTGAAGTTCTTTATGATGGCATCACTCTTATGACGTAAGCGTTGAAATGATCGAAGCGTCCCGTCGGTTCTTTTTCCCAAAAGCATTAAATGCAGGTCAGAGACAGTCGGCCATCAATATTAATGAACCATCGTTGCCTTCCTCTATATATACTTGTTTTTATCTCCTCATTAAGAACTTTTCCACCTTGCAAAACCTATTTTCCTCTATATGTTTCCTTTTCACCACCAGTTCCTCCGCCGTATTAGCTTAAAACCTCACCGGGTTTATTCATTTCTTCTTTCTTTTTCTAAAGGACTGATGGCAAAAACTTCCAAGTCCGTTCCTCAGAAAGAAGGAACATCCACTTCTACTTCCCGTCCGTCCAGTGGTAAACCTCTGGTGCTTCACGAGATTGTACCGAGCAATTTTTTCTTGAAAAAGGACTTTATAGTCGAGAACACACCCCACGTCCCCGACCATCGAGATCATGTATCGAGATACATAAGGTCAATTGAGAAAAAACACCTCGATGCTATTAGGAGAGAGTGTAAATGGGAAGAGAATGTCGTTGTGCAAATACCTTCTTGTGAGGAGAACATCACAACTTATGTAGAGGGGTTCCTGAGTGTGTATACATACCCATTTATGTTGGGTCCCCTCGACCCGCTCGTGCTTGAATTCTACCAAAGATATCAAGTCACCTTGGTCTAGATTCATCCGTCCTTTTGGAGGATCGTAATAATGATGAGGTTCTTCATCGAAAAGGCCGTGATCGAGTTCACCCTCAGCCACCTCATCTAATTATATCGACCTCAAAATTTCCAAGGTTTAATCAAACTCCAACACCGATCAACCAAGTACTTCTTCGCCAGTAAGGATGAATGCAATAATCGAGGTTGGATGAGCCGGTTCATTCGGGCGAGGACCATCGATGTTATTCCCGAGGAGTTTCTGCCATTCCCCGAGAAATGAAACTTCAAACGTGAGTGGAATTCTTTGCATTAGTTCTTTTCCATAAATTTTGCTAAACTTTGCGTAATTATTCCTTTCCTTTTTTTGCAGCGGTTTCGTGGATGCCTAATGTGGGTTCACAAATTGGGTAATACTTCAACATATGACAAACACAAGTGGCGGGACTTGTCGAAGGGCAAGTAGGAAGCGAAACACCACGGTATGCGTCATAATGTCTCTTTTCTTATTAAAAATATCTTTCTTCATGTGACCAGATTCCTCTATCGCATTGGTGAGTTTTTCGAGATGAGGATGCCCCCTCTCGGGGAGGAAGTACGATTTTTGGCTCCAAAGCCAAAGGAGGATAACAAGAGAAAAATGTCCTCAAAGAGCGAGGAAACTCAAAGCCAATCAGAGCCCGCTCGGAGGCGCAAGAAAAATATCATCATCAACGTGGATATTGACTCGGGCCCACCAGTTCTTGGATGATGATGGCAGCGAGATGGAGGGTTCGACGTTGGTGACTCAAACCATGAAATCTTTCGAGGCTATCAAGCCTGCTGAGATCGGGGCCCCTAGCCTCGAGGAAGGAACTTTAAAAGAAAAAGGGATGAAGGCACTGCATCACTTGATGTGGTAACTGCTTCTCAAACTTCTGGAAATACTCCAAAGGGAGCGAGCTTCGAAGCTTCTTTGCCTGAACAGAGCACCTCGGGTGATCTCCCCGAGGCCATGACAGCAGGTCATTCCTCGTCATTTTCGGCCTTCTTTGAGGATGCCATTAGGGATGCTCAGAACTTGAAGACGTCCGAGCTAGGTGGAGTCCTGAGTGAAAATGACCCCTTCCAGAGTTGCTTTACTGGGGTCGATGAGGCCGACCCAATGGATGCGAGCTCGATATTCGAGGAGGCTCAACGTATTTGCTCAATTGTAAGTTTTTAGTGACGCTAAAATTTCTCTAATGCCCTAATTTTCTTCTTTTGTCTAATCGATCATTCCTTTCCTTTCTATAGGCTTTTGATGAATTGAAAACCGAATTGCGTCATTGTGAAGCTGAGTAGCATAGAGCTTCGTATGAGAAGAAAACCCTTAGGCTTCTCCTTAACAAAAAGGAGGAAGAACTGAAGCATCTTCGATCGGAGTTGACCAAATCTCGTGAATATGAGAGTGAGTTAGAAAAATAGGTAACCTTTGTTCTAAAAAAATATGGTCTACCTTTCCCGTCTTCGGAGGCTAATAATTTAATGTCTCACCAGCAGCAAAATCTAGATATGATTGGGTAACTCTGGGGCGAAGTAGATCAAGTTTGAGCCGAGTGCAATGAATGGAAGGCGAAGATAGACACCCTCGTTGTGGCTAAAAATTATGCACTTGCAAAGATAAAGGCCCTCGAAGTTCAACTTCGGAATACTGGGAGCAACTTGGTTCAGGCTGGCAGAATAGCCGAGCTCGAGGCTGGTCTTGCGAAGGCAAAGGCCGAAGTTGTGGAGGTCCGGGCCGAAGCCAGAGAAATACAAACTGAAGCCTACAGGATTGTGGCCATCTATTTGAAGGATGCTACCGATTCTCAGATGGATTTGAGGGGGCTTCCGATCGAGAGAAAAGAAGCAATGACCACGCCCGATGCCGATCCTGGAGGGAGACCTTCGAAGAGGTCCATGCTAAGGGCTTCGATCTTTCCGAGGAGATAAAGCAAGCTAAGGCAGATAAGGCTTATACCAAATTTGTCCTTTCCTCCAATGATGATGATGACGTTGAAGATGATGAATAGGAGGATGTTGTCGAAGAAGCTACCCTCGGGGAAGAGGCTGGCCCCATGGGAGTGACAGGTCTGGGGGAATGCCCCTCTGGTGTAGGTAGATTTTTTTTCTTTCTTTTTGTAATTTTTTGCTTCTTTGTTCTTGTGTAGGGACCCTTCATGGCCATTGTAAATATATTTTTGAACTATTTCTTTAATATAAAAGACTTTTGATTCATCTTTGTTTTAGCGTGTTAAATTTTGCCTTGCCTTCACTTTTGAAATGAGATTTGGTGTTGTTGATGATCAGTCCGGTGTATTGGACTTAGAATATAATACTCTTAGGTTACCCCTTAAGGTTTGAACTTCGAGCCGAGTCTTAAGTTAATTCGACGTCAGCTTGGGGTGAAGGACTTTTGAGTTCGAGCTATGTAAGGTCTCGAACATGATGTCCTTCAGACTTTAAGCTCCTTAAGCATTTGCCCTTAGTCTTTTAAATATAGGACCTTAGGATCTTTAGAGTTGGCACTTAAGCTCTTTCTAGGTTGGCCCTTAGGCTCTTGAGGTAGGGCCAATTCGACCTCTAAAATGGCTATAATTTTCCCCTCTTTCTAGCTAAAGACTTAGTGAAAATTTTGGTATGCCTTAGCGTGTATAGTTTGATTTTTTTGAAGGTTTGATTGATTGGAAATCATTTGTAATTTGATATGCAACGTTAATCGAATACCTCTTGAGGTTTTTTAGAAGGCAGATGTTATCGAAGCCTTAACATTATTCGGGGGCTGATTTTATCGAAGCCCCTTATAATTTGCATTAGCTTTATTGCAGAAGTTGGATGTCTCCGAGCCACATTATTTCAGACATAGCCTTTTCATATGACCGTAGTCTTTTATATGGTCGTAGCATTTAGTCCCCGAGTGTGATGGCCTTGGCCTTAATATAGAGGGGATGCCTCTTTGAGGTCTTGTGAGCTCGAATGTGCCTATTTGAGGTCTTATAAGTTCGAGTGTGCCTCTTTGTGGTCTTAGAAGTTTGAATGTTCGATGACTTGATGTATCAATTATCGATAACAGTCCCTGAGTATTCGGGTGCTTCGGGGTTTTGGCCCTTGAGCCGTCAAAAGTGAAAATAGTAGACTTCCTTGAGGAACAAAGTGTTTTGATAAAATAAGAATGCTTCTTCAAATGATTGATACATGAATACATGTTTTGCCTCTAGGGGCTCGATTACTCTACATGGACACGGTTCATTTGACCGTTTGGCCCATTACAACATTCCCCTATTGAGGCCCTCCATGGCATGAATTACTTTTTTCGAGGATGCATCCTCCGAGGGTAATGCCCCCCAGTGTTTGAAGTTGATTGAAAAGAAGAATTGAATACTTGTTAAATATTCCTTAGGTAGCATATAGGTATTGCCTCATTAAAAACCTTTCCAGTAAAACCCGTTTGGGATAAAACCTGATCTAAGGGAAAAAGTATGCAACGCATACTTTAAAACCCAAGGTCTTCGAGCTGAAAGGTGCCTCGATGTTTCCAATCGAACACCTGCAAGGAGTTAGTTTTAAAGACAAATGGAAAATGGGAGAAGGTCATACCTCAGTAGTAATAGAGTTTGAACAACGATACATTCCAATTGTTTGGTAGTTGCTAGCCTTCCATTGTGCTAAGTTTGTAGGATCCTTTCCCTATGACTCCGATGACACGGTACGGTCCTTCCCAATTGGGGCCTAGTTTCCCTTTATTTGGGTCTCGAGTGTTGAGATTGACTTTCCTTAGGACTAAGTCCCCGACTCCGAAATATCGAAGGTTCGTCCTTATATTGTAATACCTTTCGATCCATTGTTTTTCCACGGCCATTCGAATTAATCCGGCCTCACTTTTTTCATCTAGTAGTTTGAGAGAAGTGTTCATAGCTTCATGGTTTGAGTCCTTGGTGGCATGCTGAAACCTGATGCTTAGTTTATCGATATCGACTGGTATTAATGCTTCGGACCCGTATACCAAAGAAAATGGGGTCTCCCCCGTGCTTGACTTTGACTTTGTTCCATATGCCTACAGTACCTCGGGAAATACTTCTCTCCATTTCTCCTTTGCATCATTTAACCTTTTTTTAAAATTTTGAATAATGGTTTTGTTTTTGGACTCGGCTTGACCATTTGCACTTGGGTGGTAAGGCGATGATAGAATCCTTTTGATCTTATGGTTCTCGAGGAATTTTGTTACTTTGTTGACGATGAATTATTTCCCATTGCCACATGCTATTTCAGCGGGTATCCCGAACTGACATATGATATGGTCCTATATGAATTCGACGACTTCTTTTTCTGTTATCTTCTCGAAGGCCTACGCTTCTACCTATTTTGAGAAAGTCAATCATAAACAAAATAAATTTAGCATTAACTGGTGCCATTGGTAGGGGCCGACGATGTCCATTCCCCATTTCATGAAATGCCACGGGAATATGACCAAATGGAGTTGTTCACCGGGTTGATGGATCATCGGCGCAAATTTTTGGCATTTTTCACACCTTCGAACGAAATCCTTGGTATCCTTTTCCATGCTATCCCAATAATACCTCGCTTTGATCATATTGTGAACCAAAGAGTCTGCACCAGAATGGTTCCCGCAAGTGCCCTCATGGATTTATCGTAATATGTAATCGGTGTCCCTAGGTCCCAAGCACACTGCTAGTGGTTCATCGAACATTCTTCTATACAATGTTCCATTTTCATCGAGTAAGAATCGAGCTACTTTGGCTCAAAGTGCTCTCGACTCTTTTAGGTCCATGGGGAGCTTTTCATGCTTCAAGTAGTCGATGTACTTATTCCTCCAATCCTACGTTAAACTTGTTGAATTAATTTTTGCATGGATTTCTTCGACCACCGACCTCGATAGTTGGACGACAATCTGCGGGACGATATCATCTTCTTCAACCAATGACCCCAGGTTTGTAAGTGCATCAGCCTTACTATTCTATTCTCGAGGTACATGGTCCAATGTCCATTTCTTGAAGCGGTGCAATATCACTTGAAATTTGTCTAAGTACCTCTGCATTCGATCATCTCGAACCTCGAATCTCCTGTTTACTTGATTCACTACCAAAAGGTAGTCACACTTTGCCTCGATGACCTCTGCTCCAAGGCCCTTGGCTAGTTCGAGGCCTACAATCATGGCCTTATACTCGGCCTTATTGTTAGTCAATTTAGAAGTTTTGATAGATTGCCTAATGACACTGCCCGTAGGTGGTTTTAAAACGATGCCAAGCCCGGATCCTTTCACGTTCGAGGCACCGTCTATGAAGAGGGTCCATACCCTCGATGATGTACCCGTTTTGGCAAGAGGTCCTTTTCTACTTTGGGTATGAGGGCAGACACAAAATCGGCAACGAATTCTACCAAAATTTGAGACTTGATAGCCTTTCGAGGCTAATATTCAATATCATACCCTCCAAGTTCAGTGACCCATTTGGCCAATGTGCCCGATAATTCGGGCTTATGCAAGACATTTCAAAGCGGGTACGTAGTCAATACATATAGGGTAGCATTGAAAATATGGTTTCAATTTCGTAAATGCATTTATTAATGCAAGAACTAACTTTTCCAATTATGGGTATCTGGTTTCAACATCTCCTAGGGTCCGACTCACATAATAGATAGGAAAATGCGTACTTTGATTTTCTCGAATCGAAACGCCACTTACCGCCACCTCAGACACGACCAAATACAAGTAGAGTGTTTCATTCTCCTTCAGAGTATGGAGCAGGTATGGGCTCGAGAGATACCGTTTTAATTCTTCCAAGGCTTGTAGGCACTCTGGAGTCCATGCGAAGTTCTTCTTCTTCTTGAATAGGGAAATGAAATGATGGCTCCTATCTGATGACCTCGAGATAAATCGGCCTAAGACAACTATCCATCCGGTCAGCCATTGTACGACTTTCACATTGTTCACTATGGTGATTTCCTCGATGGCTTTGATTTTAGCGGGGTTGATCTCGATACCCCTGTTAGACACCATGAAGCCCAAGAACCTCAAGAGCCGACTCCAAAAGCGCATTTCTCGTGGTTGAGTTTCATGTTGTACTTTCTTACGATATCGAACATCACCTGCAAGTGGTTCAAATGGTCCTCTGTGCGCTGGGACTTAACTAGAATGTCATCAATATAAACTTCTATGGATTTGCCTATTTGATGTTCGGACATATTATTAACTAGGCGTTGATATGCGGCTCCTGCATTGTTTAGCTCGAAGGGTATTACATTATAACAATACGTACCTTACTTCGTGATGAACAAAGTCTTTTCCTGGTCCTCCGTGTTCATTAAATTTGGCTATACCCAGAATATGCATCGAGAAAGGTAAGGATCTCGTGGCCAGCCGTAGCATCGATCAAACGATCTATGTTGGGCAATAGAAAAAAATCTTTAGGGCATGATTTGTTCAAATATTTGTAGTCTACACACATAATGAAGTTTATTCCCCTTTTTAGGGACTACCACTACGTTAACCAGCCATTCGGGATATTTTACATCCCTAATGGATCCTATCTTGAGAAGTTTAGTTACCTCTTCTTTGATGAATGCATGCTTTACCTCGGACTTAGATCTCCTCTTTTGCTTCACTGGTTTAAATCTAGGATTGACACTTAGTCGATGGGTAGTTATCTCTGGTGGGATACCTTTCATATATAAGTGGGACCAGGTGAGGCAATCAATGTTATTTATAAGAAATTGAATGAGTTTTTCCTTGAGTTCGGGGGTTAACCCCGTCCCTAGGTATACCTTTTGTTTTGGAAGATGCTCGATCAATATGGAATGCTCGAGTTCTTCGATTGTGGACTTCCTCGCATCCGATTCCTCGGGGGCAACGAGGCTCGAGGGATGAGGAAATCTTCTTCTTCATCCTCGACCACCTGTTCATCGAACACCTGTCTTTCGGGCAACCGAGGGTCTGGGCTGTGATTGCTATTTGGCCATGTGTTTGTCCTTTGACTTTTCCGATGTGGATGGTATCGATACTGGTGCCAAGTCATGTACTGCAAACATCTCCTTAGCTGCATGTTGCTCTCCATATGCTATTTTCATGCCATTCTTTATTGGGAAATTTATCATTTGATGAAGGGTTGATGACACTGCTCTCATGCTATGGATCCACGGCCTTCCAAGCAAAGTATTATACCTCATATCTCCTTCGATGACATGAAACTTGGTGTCTTGTATGGTTCTAGCCACATTGACTGGGAGGAAGATTTATCCCTTCGTTGTTTCACTTGCCATGCTGAATCCATTCAAGACTCGAGATGCTGGCATGATTTGACTGAGCAACGCAAGCTGCTCCACGACCCTTGACTTGATTATATTTTCCGAAATATCTGGATCCATGAGAACACGTTTAACTTGAACTTTATCAAGTGCATCATTGTGAGGCTGAGATAAGGCCTTGATGTCTTCCTCGCTGAATGTGAGGGTGTCCTCGGGCATGTATTCCCGAGTCTGTTTCTCCCTTGTGATGGATACTTTGGTACGTTTGAATATAGGTTCCCTGTGGGGTGTTGACTCCACCGATGATCATATGAATGACAGGTTGAGGTTCTTCAGGTTCATTCTTTCTATTTGCATCTCTTTCTCGGAAATGGTTCTTGGCTCGGTCGCTGAGAAATTCACGAAGATGCTCCTCGTTGACCAACCGGGCTACCTCTTCTTTAATCTGCTTGCAATCCTCGGTCTTATGCCCATGAGTACCATGATACTTGCACATCAAGTTGCGGTTCCTCTGAGAAGGATCAGTCTGTATAGGCTTGGGTCATCTAGTATCTCTAATTTTGCCAATGGCTAAGACGATACTCGAGGCATCGACGCTGAAGTTGTATTACGATAATCGGGGTGCCTTCGCTGGTCCTGATTGCCTATCAAACGCGGTTTTGCTCATGAGTCCCCGGGAACTTTGACCTCGATCTACTCTTCGATCATTCCGAGGTATGTTATGCCTTGAAATGTTCCTTCGATCCTCGATGTATGGCTGATATCTTTCCTTATTCGACCTTGAACCCCTATCTGCATTTCCTGGCTCATTTGCTAGTAACCTGCTTGGATAAACTGAGCCCGAGGGGGCTCCCAACTGGTCATCCTCGACCCTAATTTTTGATTGGTACCTGTTATGCACATCCGCCCAAGTCACAATGGGATACTCGATCAGTTTCTACTTTAGCTGCTTCAAAGCTATCGAACTTCGTTCATTTAGACCCTGAGTGAAGGCTTGTACGACTCAGTCACTGGACACTGGTAGTAACTCCATTCGTTCTGACTTTAAATGGGATACAAACTCTCTTAGCATCTCGTTCTGCCTTTGCTTTATTTTGAATACACCGAAATTTCTTGTTGAAACTTTTATGGCACCAGCATGTGCCTTTACAAATGAGTCTATCAACATAGCAAACGAATCAATAGATTTCAGGGGTAAGTTATGGTACCAAATTATGGCACCCTTAGACATAGCAAAACAGACTCAATCTCATCGTCTTCCAAATCATTTCCTTTTTTTCCACAGGTATATGTGGTGATGTGCTCGTTGGGATCAATGGTCCCGTTGTATTTTGGGATGTCTGGCATCCGAAACTTCTTTAGGATGGGCTTCGGAGCTGCACTCTGGGGGAATGGTTTTTGCACGAACTTCTTCGAGTCAAGTCCTTTCAAAATCGGAGGTGCTCCTGGTATCTGGTCGACCCTTGAGTTGTATGTCTCTATCTTTTTGTTATTTTCTTCAATCTTCTTTTCTCTGGTCTCGATCCGTTTGGCGAGCTCTTCGAGCATCCTCATGATGGTGGGGTCACTCCCTGAGTTATTTTCGTTTGATCTCTCCGATTCTGGTTCAGCAGGCCAAATATTTTCATGTTCAGCTACGCTCGGGGTCTTATTTTGACTGTGAAGTTGAACGATGGCAATTTGCTGAGACTGCAGCATCTCAAATATCACTTGGAGGCTGTTCCCCCATCTTCCATTCCTCCTGCTCTTTGGTCACTAGATCGAGCTTCCCTGTGCTCTAACCCTACGGGATCTATGCTTGAGTCCGCATTTAGAGCATTATGTGAACTGATATCAACTGGCTGTATATTTGGCACTTCTTCAGGGTTTCTTGGTGGTACACTGATCCCTATACTGCTATTTTCTCCATAGGATCCGAGACCGACGCTTCCATGCACGGGTGCGTTTGCTGAGCTAGACATATCTTAGCCTGAAATCAAAGAATCGTTGACATGAAAAAGTGTGAAGAACAACGTGTGTTATCAGAAAACTAGCACTAAAATAATTACTATTATCTTTAGCCCCACGGTGGGCGCCAGACTGTTTACCTCAAAAAGCGTGAGTAACAATTAAAGGTGATTTGCGGTTTTAAAGATTTGTGATTTATTCCAATACCAGTGAATATGCAAGCAATATTAGGTTTAAGTAAGAAGAATTGATGAACCAAATCAGTATAGTTAGAGCAACAGGGACCTCGAGCTCGGTTATCTCGGGGGCCTCGAGGTGAGTTAAAAGCTAATGAAGTATGAACAATAAAACGGAAGAACAATTGTGGTGCACAACAAACGAGAAAAGCAGAGTAGAATGCTCTATTGCACTCCATAAGATGAACTTTATAAATGATTGAGGTCCCCTTTATATAGGAGGGGAAAAACCTAATATAGTACATTTCTAATTATAGTAAAGAATTCTATTGGTACAACTGTATAACAACCTAGTACGGACTCATACTTTTTTGTACAAATCTTATCCCTTACTTTGTGTCCTGATCCATGTGTCCTTGAAAATTCGCGCTCTTTCTTGAGTGTCATCGAAATTGTATTGACCTCGAGGCAGATCATGACGGTCTCCGATTTGCTCCCTCGAGATATGCATTTTTCAGTCAGATCTGGTCCTTACTTCGTGTCGCCCGAACTCAAGCCCGGGGTACCGTTAAGTCCTCGAAATCGAGCTCTCCGATTTCAACCGTATACAAATAAATATATAAACATTGTGTGTGGAATTTTTTTCTATAAATATAATCTACTCATCTGATACTTATACCGACTGATAAAAAGTAACAGGTACCCTATTTAATTAGTTGAAGTGAAATCCCAACTTAACCTAACTAAAAGAGATGAAGATGAACTCTTAAACTGTCAAGGAATGGGCCCACAAGTCGTCATAAAGTGGGCCAGCCCCTGAAAGTTCGTTGACTCTTGAACTGCAGAAAAGAAGGCCCAAATTTATGATTGAGCAGAGCGGTCGTCACGAGCAAGTGCCGGGCCTTTTGGGGCGATTAATTTGTAGGAACGCGTCAATCTCACTCCCCTTTGACCTAACCCAGAATATTCCCCTCTTAAAGTTTTACGTGGCGTTATTTTATTGGTCCAAAGAAGGTCTCAACTTGGACAGTTCACCTCAAGTGGGGTCATTTGACTTCCCTTCCTACTCTATTTCTTTTCATAATTTAGAAAATTATTACTCCTATTTACCTCTCCTTAACACAGCAATTTGAAGGAAGCAAGAAACATTTATTTGTGGAATTTAAGTTTTATTTCTATAGGTTTAGGTTGTAATTTCTCTGGCTCCACTATGTCATTAATCATTTCTAGAATATCAATCCATACTTGGTCGATATATATATTTATCATATTGACTTTTAATCGTTTTAATTTTGTCATTATCGTTGAATAATACATACATATATAGTCATTGTGTAGATTAAAAATTAGACTTTTACTGAATTCACATTCTATAATTGAGTAAATTCTACAAATGCGCAGCCGGCGCTTAAATAAAGAGTTTTTAATAATTTTAAATGTATATTTCACATATAAATATAAGTAATATATATTATTAAACATAGGAAAATCCACAAGCTAAAAAAAGCTAAAAAACTAACAAGTCCACAACTGCACATGCATTAACTTGTTTGAGGCTTTGACTCAGCCCTCGGAAGAAGAAATAGATAAATAAATAAATGAAACCTCATTTTATTATCTCCAATTTCGGAATGTAATGATAAATTACCTTGTTCATTTCTTCTAATAGGAGGGATAAGATCCTTATTTTAGCATTTAAGTTCAAAACCACGTTAATCAAATCACTAGTGGTCTTTATTTTATGTTTGGGTAATCTTTTTTGTACTATATATCTCCATTGTAGTTTATGTTACGTGCTTGAATTTTGAGAATCAAACGAATTATTTTTTGACCGTATTTTTTCATATGCATGTTAAATATTTTAAGTTGTTAATAATGTTGAGTTATATTACTTTGTACTAGTTTCCAAATATGTAAATTTTATTTTGAAAAATTAAAAGAATCTAAGTCCAAATGTATGGTCAAAATTTAAAAGTTTGAATCTCAAAAGGTAAAAGTGTACGATAAATTGGGTCAGATGAAGTAATGATTTTGATTTACGAAGTAATATTAAACACATGGTTAGCTTATAATATAGGATTATAAATGTATTTACGTGTATGAATATTTGTGTACACACGTACACTTGCATGCTACATGCATTTATGCATCTACATTTGGTTGACAAAGGCGACTTCTAGGCTAAACTAGCGTAGTAGTATTAATGATAGTATTAGAAAAAAGAGGGACTAGAGAGGAGCCATGCCTTTCACCTAAGTCCTCAAAAATCAATTCCCATCAATTTCTCTTCAACCAAATATGCAAATACACCACTCTTAAGTCTTC
>MU782508.1:0-14940 GCA_026770625.1 Nicotiana glauca | reverse complement strand
CCCCCCCCCCCCCAGTATTTGGTCTTCCTTCTTTCCCTTTTTATTGCCGAGTCCATTGCTGTATTCAAAGCCTATCTCTTTTTCTGTTTCCTTTGTAATTCATATATGGCCAATGGTAGTGGACTCTTCTTTGATCCAGATCCCACAACACTCTTTCTTCATAAGACCACCATTTTTTCTTCAAATTACTCAAGCTTGAACCTTTTTTTATCATCCAATAATATAATGGATTCCCCAACCAAGAACATGTCATCGCCACCTCCCACTACTATTCAATTCCCAGTTAATCTTATTAATAATGATCATGACCAAAAAAGACCAGTTCTTGATGAGATGGACTTCTTTGCTGCTAAAGAAGGTGGCAATTGTAAGGAGGATTCTGATGACAGAAAAGAATTCAATAAACCTCTTCAATTAGATTTCAACATAAATGTAAGCTACCCAAATCAGCATTTTTATCAAGTATATTCTTTTTCCTCAGTTTCCCTTAGTTTGCATAAGTGAATTCTAATCAAATTCTCTCATTTTGTAGACTGGTTTGCAACTTCTCACTGCAAACACTAGTAGTGATCAGTCCATAGTGGAAGATGGTTTATCCCCAGCTTCTTCTGAAGATAGAAGAACAAAAACTGAGGTAAGAATTACATCTTTAACATAGTAGTAATCAATCTACTAGTTTTTTCTTTTTCTTTTAGTTATGTTAAAGGCATAATTAATAAGTAAATAAAAGTATTCTCTTTTGGACGAAGTGAAGCGTAACTGGTAAAATTGTTGTTATGTGACTAGGAGTTTATTACGGGTTTGAGCCGTGAAAACAACATCTTGCCTTCCCTGGACCCGTGCATAGCGGGAGCGCACTGGCCTGCCCTATCCTCTTTCGAACAACTTGACCTTTTAAATGAGATATATAGTGATCATACAATTCAAGATGCTGACTTTTTTGCAATTATATGTTATAGTTAGCAGTTCTTCAGGCTGAATTGGAGAGAATGAACGGTGAAAATCGACATTTAAGGGACATGTTAAATCAGGTCACAACAAATTGTAGTACTCTACAGATGCAATTGACAATAATTAAGCGGAAACAACAACATGATCATATTGAGAAAGATGACAAAGGAGAAGAAATCAAGCAGCAATACCATCAAAGTAGTCAAATGAGGCCTAGGCAGTTTATGGATCTTGGCCGTCTAGCAGATGAGCCTTCATTGTCGTCATCCGAGGGGAGAAGAAGCTGGGAACAGTCACGATCACCACCGATGAATATCGTTGAGTCTGGTTCCAGTGATAGAGAGGATAGTCCTGAAAAAGGTTTATCTTGTTGGGGTCCTAATAAAGTTCCAAGAGTAGTGGGCAATGAGTCCAAGAGTAGAGAGGATAGTACTACTGTTGATCAAGCCACTGAGGCTACCATAAGGAAGGCTCGTGTCTCTGTCAGGGCTCGATCCGAAGCTCCCATGGTATGAACCTGGATTCATTTATTCATGCTATTCCATTTTACGTCATACTATTTTACTATTACTTCTTTAAAAAAAGTCCGACTCTTTTTTATATTTGAACCAAATAATTTTGATTGAACTGCAGTTTTTCTTTATTTCTTAAACTCTGACTACGCTCAATCTTAAAACAATTTTTATATCCATTGCTTTGATATTTAATTAGTATTAAGTCATTTAATCTTGTGTAGAATAAATGGACTCTTTTTTTCTGTTTTGGTGCACTTATATAGATCACAGATGGTTGCCAATGGCGGAAATATGGGCAAAAAATGGCGAAGGGAAACCCGTGTCCTCGCGCTTATTATCGCTGCACCATGGCAGCTGGTTGTCCAGTTAGGAAGCAAGTATGTCTTTTTTTTTTTAAATTTTAAATAACTTAAACCATGATTAGATTCTGTGCTTTTGCTTTTCAAGAATATATATATTAGTCAAATTAAATGGCTAGCAATCTCTCTAATTTTAGCGTACACACTTGAAAAAGAAAAATGTGTCACTTGCAAGCCTTGTGCAGTTGTTCACTTGGTATCCACCACTGATTGTTACAACTAGTTGGTATGAGGTCGCTATTACCTTAAGCTTGATCACACACAAAATAGATTTTATAGTAGTCAATCAAAAAAAAAAAAAAAAAATTTGTAGTCAATAAAGAAATTTCTCAAGTAGGAAGTGTTATAATATATTTAAAATATTTGATTCTTGTGAGAAAAAAAGTACTACTCCTTGTATTCCAGTTTATGTGAACCTATTTCCTTTTTGGTCCGTTCCAAAAATAATGATCCCCTTCTAAATTTGATAACAATTTTGCTTAAACTTACCATTCTACCCTTAATGAAGAAACTTTTATAACCACACAAATACTCTGACCCCTTTTTGACTTGCTTAGGACCACAAATTTCAAAAGTCTTCAATTTTTATTAAACTTCATGTCTAGTCACATGTTCGCATAACTTGAAACGGAGGGAGTAATACATTAGATAAAATTATGGCAAAGGTAACAAGAAAAGACTGAAGTGTGTTTATGGCATTGACAGGTTCAAAGGTGTGCAGAGGACAAAACAATCTTGATCACAACTTACGAAGGGAATCACAACCACCCATTGCCGCCGGCTGCGGCAGCAATGGCCTCAACTACTTCATCAGCAGCAAGAATGCTACTCTCAGGTTCCATGCCAAGTGCAGATGGTTTAATGAGCTCAAATATCCTAGCCAGAACTCTCCTCCCTTGTTCTTCTAGTATGGCCACAATTTCAGCCTCCGCGCCATTTCCTACTGTTACGTTGGACCTAACTCAAACCTCAAATCCTTCGCAATTTAAAGGACCCTCTAACCAATTCCAATTCCCCTTCCAAAATCCACACCAAAATTCCCCTGGAAATCCTATTGCACTTTTACCTCAGATTTTTGGCCAAGCTTTATATAACCAATCAAAATTCTCTGGCCTTCAAATGTCCCAAAATGTTTCAACATTGCCTTCAATTGGTGACGCAGTTAATGCTCTTACTGCTGATCCTAATTTTGCAGCAGCACTAGCAGCAGCCGTCACTTCTTTAATTGGCAATTCACACCATTCCAACAATGTTACTAATAATAATACTGCAGCCGCAACGACTCCAAGCAACAATAATGAAACAATAAATAGTAGCAATGGCAACAATAATGTCAACAGTTCAAGTTCTTCTCCAGCATATTGATAGGAAGCCATGCTTCACCTTCTATTTTTTTTTTTTAAAGATCTGCTTAGTTATTTTTACAACTTAAGTTTTTTTTTGCTTATTCAGCAGGTTGGAAATGGAATCATTATACATGTCAATTATTTTTTAGGTTTTATAGGTGGATGAAACATATATTTTCATTGATTTTTTTCTCGGTTGAATAATGTAATTCAAATTACTAGTCAAAACAAGAGATATGTTGGGGAAGAAGTTAAATTTCATATCTTTTAATTTCTTGCAAACATAATTTTGTCAATATTCTTTGTTTGTCTTTCTTAACATGAAAGCAGAAGGTTACACGAACAGTTTGAGGAAAAGATTGAAGTATTCTAACTTGGAATTGAAGGAAATGGTAGGATTCATTTGTAGCTTAATCCACCATGTTGCGGAATATCGTGGGTTAACTAGCACACAATCACACACAAAGTAAATAGTGAAGAAAAATCAACACAAGGATTTAACGAGGTTCGGCTAAGTCTAATCCTCGTGGCAAAAACAAAGAGAGTTTTCCACTATGAATGAAAAGAAAATCACAGTACAATCTCGAAAATCCCCAACTACAACCCCTATATATAGATCCCAAAAGGTCCCAAACATAAAAGAGAAATGTTTCCTAATTTGACAAGGACTATAGGCTTTCCTTTCCCAAATCTATTAGGATAATGGGTTTTCCTAAACCTATAGGGACTATGGGTTTCCCTTAAAATAAAAGGAAATAATTCAAGCCACAAATAACAATTCTTCCCCTTGGCTTGAGTTCTCTTTATCAATAGGAACAACGTCTCTCTACCTTGCCCTCAGACCTCGCAAGAGCTCTACCCATTGCCGCACACATCAACAAGTCTAAGCAGCGCCTAAGCTTGTTAAGAGACTTAATCTCTTCAGCCATAGTACTAATCTATCGATTTGGTTCTGTACCTGACATAGCTTCTGGATAGCTGTAACACTCAAACGCATTAACGAGTTCTGCAACCGCCAAAGCAAATCCCACTGGATTCGTATATCCAAGAAGATTTCCATCAACTATGTTTGCAAACTTTTGTGGTCGGTTGATCACTCTCTTCTCTCTGCCTGTTACAATGCTATATGGTTTTTGTTGTGCAGATGCATTAATATTATTATTTTGATCAATATTTTGCACCTCCTCCACTTCCTCTACTTTAGAACTACTGAGCTAAGCTAGTGGAAATTCAATTTCTAGCTCTATGCGGTCACTGACACCACAATCTGTTTCTGTTATTGCCTTCTCCCTCTGACTGTACAGTGAGGCAAATTCATTGAATGTTGCATCCCTACTTATAATTAGCCCTGGAGTCTTTTGATCTGTGCACCACAACCTATAATCTTTCACTCAGTTGCATACCCTAGAAATATGCACTTCTTTGCAGGACAAGCAGGACAACCAAATATCCTTAAATTTGAATAATCAACACGTGAACCGGACCAACCTCAAAAGGAATTTTGAACTCAATAGCTGTGGATGGAGATCTGTTGACCAAATAACAAGTTGTATTGATTGCTTCAGCCCAAATTTTTTTGCTAACACATGAGTGTGAAAGCATGCTTCGTGTCCTATTGCAAAGCGTTCTGTTCATACGTTCTACATCACCATTTTGTTATGGTGTTCCGACACAAGTGCAGTGTCTCACTTTGCCCTCTCTGCTGCAGAAATTATCGAACTCAGAATTGTAAAATTCCAACCCATTGTCAGTTCGAAGACGCTTAAATTTTCTTTCTGTCTGCCTGTCAACCATTATCTTTCATTTAACAAATGTCGAAAATGCCTCATCTTTTGTTTTCAGAAAATACATCCACACCATCCTTGAGTAACCATCAATCAAAGTCATAAAATACCTGGCACCACTCTTGGAAGGAACTCTATTTGGACCCCACAAGTGAGAGTGTATATAATCTAACTTGTCTCTGGTCTTGTGCTCGGCTTTCTTGCTGAACTTTACCCTTGTCCGTTTACCAAAAACACAATGCTCACAAAAATTCAAAACTTGATTTTTGTACCTAATACTTACTCAACAAAGATAATCCATTATAATCATATGGCCAAGTCGCAAGTTCCACAACTGAGACTGATTCAAATCACTTTTCTCAAAAACTACAACAACTTCCCCTTCAACTACACTGGCTTGAAGATGATACAATTTAGAATGCAGTTTGCGCTTCATGAGTACCATGGATTCTTTACATACTTTAATTATTCTATTCTCGGAGTGAAATTTATACCCTTGATCATCCAAAGTCGAAAGAGAAATCTAATTTCTCTTTATCCGAGGAACATGCCAACACTTAATGTTTCTGATAATTCTGTCGAACATTCTCAATTTGATGTTACCAACCCCCTCTACTGGTAATGGATTATCATCTCCCATATAGACAGTCCCACTCATTTGCTTGTAAGTTAAAAACCAATTCTTGTGTGGACACATGTGGAAAGTAGCACCAGAATCAAGAACCCAAGAATTCTTTCCATGACTTGAACTCACAAAGACTTCCTTTACATAGTCACTATCGACAGAATTGTTGCCAGTGTCAATAATATTTGCCGAATTATCTATTTTCTACTTCCCTCTTTTCTCCTTCAGCTTAGTATAATCTCTCTTGTAGTTATATTGCTCCCCGCACTCATAACAGTGTTGCTTCCCTGCTCTAGACTTTGATCTGGCGGTGTCTTTTTCTATTAAAGTCCTTTTGTTGTGTTCTTCCTCTAATCACAAGACCCCCGCCCTCAATTCTGTTGTCTGGAAAGCTCTTTTTTAACTCTTAGATTTTAGTGCATTACTAACATCTTCCTGTGATATTTTGTCTTTTCCATATAGTAGCGTATCGACAAAAGTATCATAAGACGGTGGTAAAAAATATAACACAATCAAGGACTGATCCTTGCTCTCAATTTTGATTTTCACATTCTTCAGGTCCATTATAATTGAATTAAACTTATCAATGTGAGTTTTAACAGGTGTACCTTCATTCATATGGAGATTGTATAACCTGTTTTTCAAGTAGAGGCAGTTTGTTAGCGATTTCTTAGAATACAGATCTTCTAGCTTCTTCGATGTCGTTGTTGCAAAAGTTTCTTCAGCAATTTCCTGACTAACGCTATCTGTAACGCTCATGAAGTTCGCACTCAAAGCCCTCTCCTTCAGGTCTGCCTTCTCTGTCTCTTTCATCTCTTCAGGAAAATCCTCATCAATTGCCTTCCATGACTCTTGTAATACCAGGGACGATTTCATCATAATCTTCCATAGACTGAAACTAGAAACCCCGTCAGATTTCTCTACTTCGTACTTTGTTGAATATGATGAAGACATCTTAACTTTAGATTATATGTAGAAACCCGAACCTTGCTCTGATATAAATTGTTGCTAAATATCGTGGGTTAACTAGCACACAATCATACACAAAGCAAATAAAGAAGAAAAATCAATACAAATATTTAACAAGGTTCGGCTAAGCCTAATCCTCGTGACAAAAGCAGAGAGAGTTTTCCATTATGAATAAGAAGAAAAACACAATACAATCTCCAGAATCCCCAACTACAACTCTTACATATAGATCCAAAAAGATCCCAAACATATAAGAGAAAGGGTTTCCAATTTGACAAGGACTATAGATTTTCCTTTTCCAAGTCTATTAGGACAATGGATTTTCCTAAACCTATAAGGACTATGGATTTCCTAAACATACAAGGAAATAATTCAAGCCACAAATAACACACTACTACTTTATCTTGTATCAATATAGGTTCTCTAGTTTTCTATCTTCCTATGCTCTAATTCAAAAAAAAAAAAAACTGAAAACAAATTGAGGGATTTGTTTGACACAGAAATACATGAGAGATCGAGGGGAAAAAAGATATATGAAAAAAGGACTCAGAAATCAAGAGATACGTTTTGGTCGCTTGTCTCATTTGTCAGTGTCCTTTAGCATTTTGGCACATTAATGACAAATAAATCCACCACATAAGGCCCAACGATGTTCATACAACGTATGTTTCTTTCAAGCTGAATGCATAACACACAAGACAAAATATTTCAAAAAATATTGTTCAATCCTTCCGGTACATGATAAGTGATCAATTTACCTAGGGCATACCCATTAAGGAAATACTAAATTCTAGATAAAATAGTTAGTGTGACTAAACTATCCTTAATTAAATATTGCAGCATAATTTAATGTGAGTAGTAAAAAACTTTTTACGGATACGTACATAAGGTAAATTTTGGAAAAATAAATTGAATTTTTTTTTATTATATAAATGGACACTTATTTCGGACCAAAATAAAAAGGTAAATTGGTCGCTTATTATGGACCAGAGGAAGTAATGTTTAGTTAGTGAACATAATATTTTGCGCTATTTGATTGTAAGGAAAAAAAAATTACCTAAATATTATAAAAATATTTTCACTCTTGGTCCTAAAAAGATACTCCATGTAGCTTCATGGAGTGTTATAAATTTTTCTCTTCTTCTTACATTATAAAAGCATTTTCCACTCTTAGTAACGAAAATAATGCACGTAATATGTTTTTTATTAGGAGTAAACTTAATTATTGTACCCAAAAGTGAAAGTAGAAGAGTGGGGATGGGTGAATTGTGGTGTATTAAAAATTAGTCGACTAACGATGGTTTTAGTTGACTAGATCGAGTGCAGAATGTAAAATAACAATAACTAGAAAAAGAATGACACACATCAATTTTGTACTGGTTCGATATCGGTGTGGTACTTACATCCAATTTTCTTGGGCCACAAGGGTTACTTTTAGATCTTGAAAGTATTACAACAAAGATGATTTTTATTCGTTCACCCTCAACGAAGTATAGCAACAATGAGTCTCTAATAATGACACAACTCTCTTTTGTGTTCTAACTCTTTCTATCTTTTGAGACACTGATAAACTTAAGATTATAATTTTTAGGCTAAGAAGTAGAGAGACTTAGAAAACAATGTGTGTAGTTGTGTAAGTCTTCCAATTGATCTTAGCAACCTTCTTATAGGAGAGGAAAAGAGCCGTTGAGTCTTGGCCAGAAATTGAGTCACGAGATCTTTGAAAGGATTTGACCCAAAGGGTGTCTCTCAAATCCTACTCTTGGGAAAGGCCGGATTCGATCGTGACTTTTCTTGTCACACCTTTCATTTACGGGACGATCAAGACTTTGATTGAGCTTTAATTAAGGATACTGAATATTTTCTAGCAATAACTCCTTGTTTGATAATCTGATTTCCTTGATTGAGGCCGAGTAGATCTGCATGCTTTTGATTCCTTCTTCAGATCCATTGATTTAGAAATCACATCTTTAGATAGCTGCTCATTGTATTTATTTCCCTTTTGATGATTCCTGCGAGATACGGTAATTGAGTATTGTCATCATTGAAACCTTGAAATTTAACTTAACAATCTTTCCCTTTTGATGATGACAATCAAGAGCGGATAAACATTAATTATGAAAATTCCCTTTTTAGGTTGCTCCCCCTAACTCGATGCTTGCTCCCCCTGAGAGGTTGATTTATCCTGACTTGATGCTTGCTCCCCCTAAGAGGTTGAATTACTTATCTACCTGGTTACCTCTGTTACTTGTTCTCCCCATTTGACATTAATCAAAAAGGGAAGGAAACTACACAAGCAAAAGTAATATAGGAAGTAATGTACATAATAACTAGCTAGATAGTGCAGCAAAAGTAATGCCTCCACCAGAGGCATATGTTATACAGACCCAACCAAAAGAAGTTTATAAGGACTACTAGCAAGAAAGCAAAAACAAGAAAAGAGAAAATATTGTTTTAAACCATCACACGAATACACATTAGTTTCTTCCCAAGAAGTACTTGAGGGTGTTGATCACTTTGATGCAGAAGGAGTCATAGGAATTATCGATATCTTTGACAAGCTTATCCATCTTTTCAGTCGTAGAATTGAAAGCCCTGATTCCTTGTCTCCGCGTAGCTCCTATATCCATTCTGAGATTAGCCACATTTGAATCTGCCTCCTTAGTAACTTCCCTGATTTTATCCACCTGTTCCTCATCTCAACCACTAGCAGTTTCACCTCATCCAAATATTTCTGCATCGGCTGAAGATTTTGAGAGGCAGTCGAATGAGATGCTGGTATTTCAGTTTGAACTTCAACTGGCACCGGAATACTATCGACTTTGGCGCGTTTAGCCCATCCATCATCGCCCGAAGTGTATCTCATCATTAAAAAAGTTATCTTATCATAAGTGCTAGTAATGTACTTGGGTGTAAAGGGTACCAAATCTACCTTTATAACTTCACGGATGTGTGAGAAGAGCATACCATATGGTAAACAAGCAGCAGAGGAAGATATTTTCCTAATACTTTCAAGCACGTATTGGCGAATCCACACAAACAAATCCAGTCTTTTATTATTAACCAAGAAGTAAAGGACAAAAAATCTCTAGTAGATAAAGAGCTAAGGGACCCAGTTCTGGGGAGTAAGTGGTAGCAATCATGTGAGCCAAGACACGATGTTTAAACTTTAGGTTCTTGGGGCTAATATTAGAGGGGTTATCAGATAAAAAAGACTTTGGCTTCTTCAAAGGATACTTTAAAATCTTTTGGCCAAGAAATTTGTGCAAAAACATCAAACCCACTGAACTTAGCAGAGAAAATCTTTTCAAATTGATAAGAGTCCAGAACAATTCTAGTGCCTAACACCATAGATTCCAGGTCTTCATCTTTGTCATTCACAAAAAGTTTTGCGTAAAACATCCTCACAGGTTCCTCATAGACAGAGTTACCAATAGTGTTTAACAGAGAAGAAAGATGCTGAAAATCAAATATGGAGGTCACATCACAGTACAGATTTTTCATGAGAGAAAGACTTATAGAGCGTCCATAAGCCATAGATTTTGACTTGTAGGACTCAAACCTTGCTTTTTCACTAGGGCAATAAAAGATCAACTTGTTCCCATGTCCGAATTAAGTGTTCTCTACCTTTCCTTTCTTGCATGCACCATTTTTGGTGGTTTTCTCCATGAGCCTTTTTCTGACTAATAGGAGGATTTTCAGAGGATTCACTACTCTCATTGTCCATTCTGAGAAAATCTGAGTCAATAGACGACTCCAAATCTACAGGTTCTTCAGGGTTGAGGGGTTTTTGAAACCTTCGACTTCATTTGGTAGCAGTGGAGGAAGAGGGATTTCTTTTGGCCATGGTGAGAAGATTTGTTTGACAAGAACGAGTAGAGTAACTGAGATGAGAGGGATTTTATCGATGCCTTTGGAGTAATGAAGGGTCGGCTTGGTTAAAGGAAAAGGCGGCTTTAGGAGGAAGTGATGCTTCTGAAGTGACTGGTCGGTGGCGCTGATGAAGAAACAATTATTACACCTATACAAAAATTAATTAAGCCACACATACTTAAGGAAATAAAATATTTTAGAACACGGTAAAAAGACCTGATTACAAATTTGGGAAAATGCCAATATCTTTTCTGAGAAAATAAATTCTTTCTTCCAAAAGAGGTTTTGTAAAAATATTGGCAAGTTGAGAATCAGTACCTATAAATTCTAATACAATATCACCTTTAGCGACATGATCACGGATAAAATGATGCTTAATTTCTATATGCTTTGCTTTATAATGATGCACAAAATTTTTTGATAAGTAAATAACACTGGTATTATCACAAAATATAGGAGTAGAGGTAAGAGATAAATCATAGTCGAGAAGTTGATGCATAATCCATAGAACTTGTGCACATCAACTTCTGACAGCTAAATATTTTGCTTCGGTCATTGATAGGGCAACACAATTATATTTCTTGCTATGCCAAGACACTAATGCATTTTCCAAGAGTTGATACGTGCCAATGTTTTTCCTATCAGTCTTGTCATCTGTAAAATCTCCATCCGAGAAACCTTTTAAGCAAAATTGTTAGAACGATCATACCATAATCCTAGATCAGAAGTGCCAATTAGATATCTAAAATTCGTTTAACAGCAGTGAGATGAGATTCCTTAGGAGCCGGCTAAAATATTGCACACTTGAACACACCGAACATAATATCTGGTCGACTAGTAGTGAGATACAATAGGGATCCAATCATCCCTCTATAAATGTTTTCATCAACCCTTTTTCCATTGTTGTCTTCATCAAGCACTGTTGTTAGACTCATTGGAGTGCTGATTGACTTTGCATTTTCCATGCCAAACTTTTTGATGAGTTCCTTAGTATACTTGGTTTGGCTAATAAAAATTCCTTTAGGAGACTGTATGATCTGAAGTCCGAGAAAGAATGTCGATTCTCCAATCATGCTCATTTCGAATTCTCTTTTCATGGAAAGAGCAAAATCTTCACATAAAGCAGAGTTAGGACTACCAAAAATAATATCATCAACATAAATTTAAGTAATAAGATTACCTGAACTAGAATGCTTAATAAAGAGGGTTGTAACAGTATTACCTCTTTTGAACCCTTGATTTAAAAGAAAAGAGCTTAACCTTTCATACCAGGCACGTGGAGCTTGTTTGAGACCATACAATGCTTTAGTCAGCTTGTATACATGATCAGGAAAGGTGATGTTAGCAAATCCTAGAGGTTGCTTTACATATACTTCTTCAAAGATGTAGCCATTTAGGAACGCACTTTTGATGTCCATTTGAAATAGCTTGAAACCTTTATGAGTAGCAAATACAAGTAATATTCGAATGGATTCAAGTCTTGCTACAGGAGAAAATATTTCATCATAATCGATTCCTTTTTGCTAAGAGTATCCTTGAGCAACCAATCTTGCTTTTATTTTGAACCACTTGACCAGATTCATTCAATTTATTTCTGAATACCCATTTAGTTCCAATGATTGAGGAGTTGGAAGGTCTTGGAACCAATTTCCATACTTTATTTCTTTCAAATTAATCTAGCTCCTTTATCATAGCACTTATCCAGTGAGTATCTTTCAAAACTTCGTCCACTTTCTTGGCTCAAGTTGAGAAATAAGAGCCACATGAGATTTGTTTTTTTGAGATCTTCTTGTAATGATTCCTTCCTGTGGATCTCCTATAATAAAATTGTAAGGATAGCCAAGTTCTCTTTTCCATTCATTTGGGATATTTGAGGGAGGATCTCTTTCTACATTAGTCGCCTGATCTATTTGAGATAATTCATGAATTTCTACAGACTCTTCAGCTGGTTGAGTTTGCTGATCAGCTAATTCACTTTGATGATCCTTTCCTGTAATGATAGATTTAGGGACAAAAGGAATTTCCTCATATTCAGGAAGTTTTTCATTTCTTGGGCGAGGGTTAGTATCAACAAAAACAACATAACATGATTATTCAATGCAAAGAGTTATTTTATTGTAAACTCTATGTGCTCTACTTGAAGGAGAGTAACCAAGAAATATACCTTCATCACTTTTAGGATCGAACTTACCCACATTATCCATTTCATTGTTGTGAATGAAGTATTTTGTGACGACCCGGCCCGTCGTTTCTTGTGTTACTACCACGTTTCCCCCATTTATTGCTTCTTCATGTTTCATTATCGACATTGGTTGTGTTAGAGTTGAATTGTATTGGTTTTGATAGGAAATTAGACATTTAGTCTTTTTAAGGAAGGCTTGGTTTGTAAAAGTCAACCGGATGTTGATTTATGAGTTAGAGGGCTCGGATGTGAATTCTGGTGATTCGGTTAGCTTCGGGAGGTGATTTTTAACTTAGGATCATGATCGGAAGTGATTTTGGAGGTCCGGTGTAGAATTAGGCTTGAATTGGCGAAGTTAGTATTTTGGCGAAATCCGGTTGATAGGTGAGATTTTGACCCGAGGGTCGGAATGGAATTCTGAGAGTTTCTGTATCTTTGATATGTGATTTATGATGTGTGTGCAAAATTTCAGGTCATTCGGAAGTCGTTTGGTTGGGTTTTTGATCGAATGCGTGTTTCGGAAGTTTTTCAAGAACTTAGGCTTGAATCCGAGGTAATTCGATGGTTTTAGCGTTGTTTGATGTGTTTTGAGGGTTGGAACAAGTTTTAATGAGGTTGTAGGGTGTGTTGGTATTTTTGGTTGAGGTCCCGGGGGCCTTGGGGTGAATTCGAGTGGTTAAACGAGAGTTTTTGAAGTTTGCTACAGGTCTGTTGTTGTTGTCATTTGGTATTTCCGCTTCTGCGGAAATAGACCGCAGATCGGTTCCCAGAAGAGGATAAGGGGTCACAAAAGCGGTCAGGCATGGGCTAGGGTAATTCCGCATAAGCTGAAGATGGTCGCTTCAGCGGGTCCGCAGGAGCAGGCATTTTACCGCAGAAATGGTTTTGAGAGAACTGCAGAAGCGCAGTCTGAATCGCATAAGCGAAGAGTTGGTTTTTAAGTGAGAACCGCATAAGCGGATTTTTGGCCGCAGAAGAGGTCCCGCATAAGAAGAAGCGGGACCGCAGAAGCGAAAGTCACTATGGATAAAAGGGTTTTTAAATGTTATATTTCATCCTCGAGCAAGAGGTAGTTTCCACCATTTTTGAGCGACTTGGAGAGCTTTGGGCGAGAATTTTTGAGGGTTTTGACTGAGAATCGATTGGAGGTTAGTTCCTTGGCCTGATTATTCAAGTTTATGGTAGATTTATCATGGAAATTAGTGGGCTTGAGAGATTATAATATAAAAATGGAATTTGGAGGGTCAAATGGACTCTGATTTTGGTAAATTTTATATGTACGGACTCGTGGCGAGACGAGGAATCCGGTGATGTAAATTTTGCAATTTTTTGAGAAGTGGGCCCGGGGCTCGAGTTTTGCCAACTTCGTGATTTTTAGTGTTTTTCGAGTTCTTTCGATTGGGTTATGTTCCATTAGCCTATTGTAACATATTCCTTGTGGTTTTGGTCAGATTTAGCGTACGAGGAGGCTGATTCGAGAGGAAAAGGCATAGCGGAGTAGACTTGTGGCCAATTTGAGGTGAGTAATAGATGTAGATGATGACCTGAGGGTTTGAAACCCCGGTATATCACATTGTAACGCTATATTGAAGCGAGACACGTACTCTATGATGAGTGCGGGGTCGTTTGTGATTGGGGACTATGGCTTAGTCCACCCCGAGTGATGTTCAAGCTGTGTCCTTGACTAGAGACTGATTAGTAAACATCCTACTTGGATTTTATGATATATTTGGGTTGTGTGCCGATTATTTGAATCCCTTAGGGATTATTATCACTGCTTCCATGATACTTAGTATGTTATATGATTTCAGTCCTGAGTTAAACACTGTTTTGAAATGCTTAATCATATTCCTAAGGTTTTAAAAACTTAAACTATATCTTCCTAATAATTGGAACTAAGAACTATAACTTGACTTTGCCGTTTGGCTCACATGCATATTCTGGACAGAGTGTGCATCGGGCTGCACGCCGCAGCGATGATATGATGATACTGCGCTTGGGCTGTTGGAGCCCCTCTGGAGTCTGAACCCCCACAGTGAGCGCGGGTACCCCAAATGGATCGGGCTGCACGCCGCAGCGGTCATGTGCATTGCATTGCATTCATACATTGATATTTGCCTATCATTGTTTGTTGTCGTTTTTACCGTTAATTATGTTAAACTGTTGGTTGTAGCTTTACGTTGTGGTATTTCGTGTATTCTCACATTCGGTCATTATATATGCTTATTATTCACTGAATTGGAGTACTCATTTTACTCCGTGCACCATTGTCACACCTGTTTTCGGCACGCCCCCACCCCGAGGGGTAAGAACGGGCGAAGAGAGTTTTTCCAATT
>MU782506.1:0-15212 GCA_026770625.1 Nicotiana glauca | reverse complement strand
ATAATTGTCCAGTATAATATACTGTAGTTTGGAGCACTGGTGCTCCAGTCTCCCGCAAATTTTACAGGAGTTAGCAAAGTATACCGGTCTAGCATAATATGCTGGAGTTCGTACAGAAATGCACCAGAACTCCCGTATATTATACTGGACCGATCCCTGTTGCAGCAAAATAGTGGCTATTTTTCATTGACTTGGTAAACGCTGACTATTTTTCATTGACCAGTGTGAAAACTGGCTATACCATGATATTTTAACCTTGATTGAGGTTGGGTCAAACCCGGTCCGTGGGCTAAAAATTAACAAATTAATTAACTATTAAATATTTAATATTTTAAAAAGTAAAATAAAAATAATAAACAATAATCCACATTCCCAACCTTAGATTGCTCATTTACCCTTCCATATCAATTAAAATGTAGATTTTGACATGCATGTAATATGACAAAATTAGTTTTTCTTTTGCTTAATTAATAACGAACTTGAAAAGTTTTAGTTGGCCAATAATAATCATTTTTCAAAAGAAAATATTACTTTAATTTGCCAATGATCAGTTTGGATTACTTTAATATATTATTAATATTTAAATCGCTCTTTAGTATAAAAAAAGACCAATTTTAAATACACCAAAAAAAACCAATTGACCTCTAGCAAATTTCAGAAATTTTAAATATTTTATGGACTATAATGATGAAATCAGCAAATGATATTAATTCAAAATTAAAAAACCCCAGCATCTAAACTTATTGAAGCAATCCCTAAATATGAGGAAAATGAAAGAAAAACGTTAAGAAAATATTCTAGTAATTTAAAAAAAAAAGGAGTTAGAGATATAGAGAATTTGCATTTCAATTACGAGATTCCTCGTCAAATATCAAGTTTTTTTTACGCTCTAAGTAAACACAAGTTATTTACATAACTAGAGATTCTGCCCGCGCTTCGCGCGGTTTATAAAATTCTATTGGATTTAATAATCTTATTTATTAGAATTTGAACTTAGTGAATTGCATTTTTCATTGTCAAAATTTTTTTGTAAAAGAAAATGTATAATATATATATATATATATATAAAGAAGTTAAAGAAAATTTGTACTTTTGCGTGGTGATGTGCTTTTAATATATAGTTCTTTGTTTAATTACATAATACACGAATGTACCAGATATTTGTCTTCGTCCTTTCTCTAATAGTAGTATTTGATTTTCTAAAATTTTAAATTAAAAGAACTTGAAATAAAAAGTAAGAATACGACAACAACAATCATTACTATTGAGTTACATTTCGATCATGTATTTTTTGCCTATTATTTTTCCTGTAGTTTTTTCCTTTTACTGTTTTATCTTTTTTTAGATTTTCAATTCCTTAATCTCTCTAGTTACTTTCGTCCCTTTTTCTACTTATTCCTACCTTACTTCCTTTATATATTTTTTGAGTACATGAATCGTCAACCTAAAAATATTTATACTATCAGATGACCTTTACGTATTGTAACATGCAATTGCTCTATAAAAATATTACTATTAAAGAGGAAAAAATATTCTTACATCATTTGATAATTTTTTTTTGTCATATTGTATACACCTTTAAATATAAACTAGTAGAGGTACCCCGCGATGCGTGATGAATATTAAAAAATATTAATTAAATTAAATTCAATTATGAGCGGGCTTATTTGAATATATCAGATCGTATTGCAGTTTAATATATTTCAATTGCAGACTTATTTGTCAATGTGATATGCCAATAATAAAATTCCTATTAAATTAAAAGGACTTATATAGTCACTGAACAAAAATTTTTGGTTCTATATTTTTCTTTATTCTATTATCAATGTTTAGTATTTTTAAATTGTTAATAAAATTTTTTATTAGCATTTTACTTTGTTTAATATTTTTATATGCTCGTGTTGTAATATAAGAGAGGATATATATTTTATTAATCTTGAAATAATTTTTATTTTAAATTTTATTCTGTTGTTGTCAATAATATTATTTGAATTTTAATGAATAAAATCTCTATTAAATTAAAAGGACTTATATAGTCATGGAATAACTTTTTTATTATGTATCTTTCTTTATTATATAATAAATATTTAATATAATTACACAGTTAATAAAAATATTTATTAGCATATTAATTTGTTTAATTTTGTTAGCATATTAAAAATTATTAAAGAAATTTTTTTATTTTATGTAATTTAGGTTTTTATTTTAAAATAAATAAAAAAACTCCAACTTCAAACTACTCTCCAATTTGATTGGACATTTTTTTAATTTTTGTTTTTTAAAATAATATACTTTATTTTATTATTTTATAGATTTTTAAATTAAAAAATAATAACTAATAACTAATTGTTAACTACTAATGCCATGTGACTTTTTTCTAGGCTGTCACTTGGCTTAAGGAGATGAATTTTTTTTCTCCTTTTAATAATATATAGATATAGATGTTAGCCAATAAGAGATGCCATACACCCTTTAATTGGGTAAAATGAGAGAAAACATAAAAAAAAAAAAATGACATAGTAACATCTATTTGGTTTTAGAGTAGTGTAACGTGATTTTTCTATAAATTTGATACAGGCCGTATTCTTCACACGATGACCAAGAAATTTTTTAGTAAAACTCAACAAAATAAAAATAACTTTTAGAACGCATTTTCTACTTTGTAAATAATAGTAATAAAAACAGAGATTAGAAAAATGATTGTGTCACCACTATCACCATTGCAATACATATGATCCATAGACAACCGCCCAAAAAGAAAGCAGGAAACATTACTTTGAAGTTTGAAGTAAAAGTTGTATACAACACAAAGTAAAATATTGGATCAACTCCATCAAACAAAAGCTAAAATATTGGATCAACTCCATCAAGCAAAAGCTTGCCAAACTTGCCCACCTACTCTTGAAATTTGACAGAGATATTTATGACATTATCATCATCGCCTTAGTATACGTGTGCTCACATGAACATTTGTTGAAACTATTTGGTATTTCAACAGCACATATAATAACAAAAAATAATTTAAAAACTTACTACAATGTAGTTGGGATGAAACCAATAACCACTATATATATAGAGCAAGAGAGATTGATTCGAAATTGAAATGTCAAGTAAGGAATTGAAAGGCCAAACAGTAAAATAATAAATTAGATACAATTTAATACTCATAATTGTATAGTAATTACTTTTATCAGTTGGAGAATTGAAACAAATCTGTTTTTAATTTGGAATGCTTACTATTAGTAACTCATAATTATATTTCTCTTCCCTTATTTAAGACTCATAATGATCTATAGGGAAATAATTATAATAATTGAGTAATTGCATTTAAATAAGGGGAAAAAACAAAAAAATCAGGGAAAAAGATAAATAGAGATTCTCGCATTTGAGGCTTGCCACCTCAGCTTTCTCATTCCTATAATTATTTATAGAGACTTTTTCCTTCGTATACCATATATGAAACCTTATTACCAAAAATGTGCATAGTTTCATATTTATCCGTTATGTTCACAGTTATTCTACAAAATATATACCATTCATTAAATACCAATTCTTAGAAGCTGATTCCTTTCTAATTATACGCACTACAAATCTGGAACTAAATATTCTTCTAGATATTCCCATTTAGGCGCGCTACAATTATGGAAGTAAATATTCTTCCAGATATTTTTCACTATTGACAGCCATTGAAAAGCTTGAAAGCTTTGAATTCAAATTTGGGTTTTCAAAAATCATTATTTGTTTGGATTGGGCGTTGTTGAAAATAATCGGGAATATGGTTTGGAGATTATATCTCAATTCTGAGGGGTTTTGGTGAAGATTAGACTTGGTTTTGACTGAATTTCAGATTGAAACTCGAAGAAGAAGAAAAAGAAAAAGACATATTGCAGAAATTGTAGATAAATTGTAGATAAACTGTAGATGATTTGTATTCTGATTGTAGATTATCTATTTTCTATTTTTACAAATAAAAAACGGCTAAAACTTCTACAAATCTTTTGAAAAAACGCAATTATGTCAAAAATTACAATTATGCTACAATTGAATGAGAATTGGGATATAAAATGTGACGATCCGACCCGTCGTCTCATGGGTTACTGCTTCGTTTCTCCCATTTTCTGCTTCTTTATGCTTCATTTTCAGTGTCTTGTGTGATCGAGTTGGCTTGGATTGATTTTAGAAGAACATGGGACACTTAGTCTCTTTAAGGAAGACTTAGTTTGGAAAAGTCAACCGGATGTTGACTTATGTGTTAGAAGGCTCGGATGTGAATTCCGATGATTCGGTTAGCTTCGGGGGATGATTCGTGACTTAGGAGTGTGATCGAAAGTGATTTTGGAGGTGCGACGTAGAATTAGGCTTGAATTGGCGAAATTAGTATTTTGGCAATTTTCGGTTGATAGGTTAAATTTTGATTCGAGGGTCGGAATGGAATTCTGAGAGTTGCTGTAGCTTCGTTATGTGATTTGGGATGTGTGTGTAAAATTTCAGGTCGTTCGTACGCCGTTTCGTCGGGTTTTTGATCAAAAGCGTGTTTCAGAAGTTTTTGGAAAACTTAGGCTTGAATTCGATGTGAATTGATGGTTTTGATGTTGTTTGAGGTGTTTTGATGATTGGAACAAGTTTGAATGATGATTTAGGATGTGTTGGTACTTTTGGTTGAGGTCTCGGGGGCTTCGGGTGAGTTTCGGGTGGTCAATCAGACCATTCTTGGCTTTGAGAATTGCAGAAAATTTCATCAGCTGTTGCAGGAGTATTTTGGCCTTCGCGATCGCGATCCTGGGGTTGCGATCGCGTAAGAGAAATTTTGGAGGCAGGCGCTTTGTTCATCGCATTTGCGGTTGGGCGTTCGCGATTGCAATGAGTTAGATGGTGCTGCATCACGTTCGCATGGGAGAATCTGCGTTCGCATAAGAGGACTTGGGGGCCCGGTAGAATTGTTCTTTGTGTTCGCATCATATGGCTCGCATTCGTGTAGGTTTGGAATGAAAGGCATCGCGTTCGCAGGGCCCCAGTCGCGTTCGCATAGGGTTATTTTGAGAGACCAAAATTTTGTGCTTCGCGATCGCAAGCCTCGGGCCGCGATCGCATAAAGGAAAGGTCAGTGCTGGGAAGAAGGTTATAACTTCATTTCATCCGCGATTTTGGGTCATTTGTCACCCATGGCTGCTCGTTTTTGGAGATTTTTGGAGGAGATGAAAGAGAGATTCAAGAGGAATCGACTTGAGGTAAGAATATTGGTCTTAAAACTCGATTATATTGTGAAATCCACTTAGAAATTCAAGGAAATTAAGCCTAAAATTGAAGAACTAGGGCTTGGAAATTGGAGATTTTAAATTGGGATTTGATAGGTCATTTGAGCTCGGATTTGAGAGTTCTTGGTATGTATGGACTCGTGGGAAGATAGGGAATCTATTGATGTTAAAATTTCCGAGTTTTGAGAAGTGGGCACGGGGCTCGGGTTCTGGTAATTTCGGGATTCCTAATATTTTTTGATTGTTTTTGATTGGGTATTGTTCCTTGGGTATATTGTGACGTATTCGTTGTGGTTTTGGTCAGATTCGACATGCGAGGAGGCCGATTTGAGAGGCAAGGTCATAGCGAGCTAGAGATATTACCGGTTCGAGGTGAGTAATAATTGTAAATAATATCCTGAGGGTTTGAAACCCCCGATTTGTACATCATAGTACTATATTAAGGTGACTTGCACGCCGGATAGCAAGCGTGGGGTAGAGCACCGTTGGGGATTGTGACTTAGTCCGTCCCGATTGATGAATTTACTGCGTATTTGACTGAAATTTACTTGTTATCATCATAAGTTGGGCTGATTGCCATATTTGGGCTTCGTGCCAATTATTTGAACCCCTTCGGGGATGGTTGTTGATATTGCCTCACTGCTTCGATTCTACATTTGAACTCAGTCATGTATTTCCTACCGTTTTCAAAAACTTAGCCAAGTTTATTTTGCTTTGACACTTGAAATGATCTTTCCTATACTGTTTTTGGGCTGAGCAGTATGTTTTACTATTGCCCGAGGGGCTTATGTGATTTTTGACTGAGTAAGTCCAAGGGCCTGTGTGTGAGGATACTTTTGGATCGGGCTGCATTCCGCAATAGTGTTATAATGATACTGATATGAGGCTGAGGGCCTAGACTTGAATCCACGAGATGGCTTGATATTGCGCTTGGGCCGTAAGGGGCCCCTCCCGGAGTCTGCACACCCCAGTGAGCGCCGTCGACGATAAATGGATCGAGCTGCACGCCGCAGCGATATGTGGAGCGGGCTGCACGCCGCGGTGGTACCCGTACTGTTTGATGTGTTTGCATTATCTTATTTGTATGCTATTATTTGTTGTTTTGTGCTACTTCTTGCAATATAGACCTGATACTCTAGCATTAATTGATAACTGAGTGTTGTGTCTGCGGGGCAGAAATTCTGTGCTTATCTGCATTATTTGTTTAGCATTCGTTTGCGTAATCGCTGAAAAAGGACATTTCAAAAGTGGCTTAAACTGAGTTAAGACATTTTTCTAAAGATTTATAGATTCACTATGTTTTAAAAAAAAGGGTTTACACTACTTCTATATACCATGATGATTTGCCATACGTGATTTCTTACCGCTCAGTTGTTATTTACCTTTATTACTCACTGAGTTGGAGTACTCACTTTACTCCCTGCACCTCGTGTGCAGATGCAGGTATCTATTCACCCGGTAGTGGGTTTTGGCCGATCAGAGGCGGAGTTATACGAGTTAAGGAGGTGACTGTCTGCATTCGCAGCACCATTTTCCTTTCTTTTGTTCATTATTCCAGTTTTGTATACTTTAGACCTTGTAGTGGATTTACATTCTGATAGATTCTCGTGACTTGTGACACCCCGATTAGGGCCGTATTGGGTTGTATTTCCGTATTTAATATTTTTAAGTCATATTTAAGCTATTTATTTATGTTTAACTATTTTTGAAAAGACGAATTGGATTTAGTTGGCTGGCCTTTTCCCCACGAGAGGCGCCATCACGATCGGGTCCAGGTTTGGGTCGTGACAAGTTGGTATCAGAGCCTAGGTTACTAGGTCTCACGAGTCATGAGCAGGTTTAGTAGAGTCTTACGGATCGGTACGGAGACGTCTGTATTTATCCTCGAGAGGCTGCAGAACCTTTAGGAAAACTTCACATTCTTGAATTCTTATCGTGCGTCCTTGATTCAGCTTGAAAATAAACTTTTGAAATTCCTTCCACGCGTCTGTATGCGCGCATGAGCGCTCAGTATCAGATGTGCCTTGATGGCTTGTGATTCCCTGATCAATGGGCAAGATGTGATCTCTGTGAGTTTGATATTAGGCCAATCTGGAGGACTTGAGGCTGGATCTTTGCTTATGGCTTGAGCATCGGGGTGCTGATTGTGTGAATAAGTATTTTGAACTTATATGTTCGGTATTGTCCCTATTAGCGGGAATGGCAGCTGGATAGCTATGTGATGAGTATGTTAGTACTGCGAGATGTATCTATATGACTTGTAGTGACGAGGAAGTCTGCTGGATAATAGATGAACTATTAAGTGTTCGATTTCTATTGTGATTTGATGTGTAGCCGAGTTATGGGCGCGTGAAAAATCTTTTCATGTCTCCTAGTTGGGAGTGAAGTAAATTTCATGTTGTGGTATGAGTTCAGACTCAGGAAGACTGAGTAACTGTGTAATGTGTATGACGGTGGAAGGTATACAGAAATGTTATATTGAGGCAAAACAGGTGGGTTATCTCCTGCGGAGTGTTCTAAAGTGGTGTGATCCTTATGTGTATGTTAGGAGATCTCATTTACAAGTGAAGAAAATGTATTGAAATCTAAATTGGATCGCCTAGAGAGTTGGCTTAACTGTTGTGTGAGTGAATGCGAGATTTGCAGAAGAGTTAAAAATTCTAGAGGATTTGTGTTTCCACAAGCTTATGAAGGATTGAGTTTAATCTCACTATGGTATTAAGGCAGCAATGGAGTATATACGTTATGAGTTATTGTGCATTTTGATCTATGGCTTCGAGCCAAGTTGGGGAGGTTGCTATTGATTAGCTGATTGCACGGTTATGTGCTATGTTGGTTCCGATTTGAGACATGCTGGCGAACCAGTTCTGGTTGCGGAAATTGAGCCGAGGATGGCTAGAGTGAAGAAAACTTTGAAAAAGGTTATATGGTGCTACGTAGATGTGTGAGAATCACATGATGTCTTAAGCTGTTGTTGGTAAAGAATGCTAGGTGCATGGAGCAGGAAGATTTTTGTTTGTATTGGGGTGAGGTCATATCCTGTGGTGTTAGAGTGCTAATGAGGCACGGGTGGTTCTGTTCGTGTGATCAGGTAAATTGCAGTTTGAAGAAGAGTGAATGACTCTCGAGAATGGCTCTAATGTGTTAAAGATTCTACAGGAAACAATCGGGTATTTTAAAGTTGTAGGTGTGGTTAGAGACTGCGTTTTCATTGGGAGAGGTCAAGATTTGTGGTATTCCTATGTTAATTATGGGATTCTATGTATCAGTATCAGGAAGGTAAAGGTAACGAATTTAGATTCACAGGAAGTTCTTCAGAGTAAAGTATTATAGAGCGTGGTGTTTCTGGGAATATCTGAAAGAGTATTCAACGGCTTATGGGTCTTAGTCAGTGTGGTTTTATGCTGGGATCTCATGTGGTAAGCCTGGGTTGAGGCATTGTGGTGCTACATCAAGAGGGAATATCAAGTTGATGATGAATCGGAAGAAAATTAGATAGATGGAGTACCTTGATAGTAGACCGAATCGGTATGGTAAGGATATGATTAATTCTTTGTATGTGTTGAGGTAATGGGTTCTTACAGGTATTTTGCAGCAATGCTCTTGGGTTTTGATGGTTTTCTTAGCTTGGTCTAGTTAGAAGGATTCGGTCTTGGCAGTTTAATTTGTGCAAATGGAATTGGGAGAGTTCTTGTTGATTTCTACCGTGGTTGGAGAAGTGCATTTTCTACGAATGTGAGAGGCATGGGATGTGTAATGATTTTCTTCTAGATGGGATCAATGGAAGTTCTTGACTAGTTGAGTACGTAGATTTCTGTGGCTCGGAAGGGATATAAAAGTTTTCATGTTATCCTTGGATAGTATGGTATATGCGGTATGTTGTAGAGGATCGAGACTGGTGTGTGTTAGGTTACAGTTCAGTTCTGAAAGGAAGTTCATAAAACTCTTAGGCAATGTGTAGCCTCAGATAATCAAGGAAATGGTACTGCTAATTGGAAGTGATTTGACGAGAGTATATGTCTCGGAAAAAGGGAAATGTGATTAAACTGATGATACTTAGTAGTATTGCGGCACCTTTTGGTGGGATCGACTGGTGGTATTCGGGTTTGCTTGGTGGCATAGGGAAATTTTAGAGTATTTATTGTGGAATGATTGGGTATTAAAGGTGTGCACGTGTTCGGACGGTGAAATTGGGATCGGATATAATGATTCATGTGCCGTGTGGATGTGGAGATGGAAGTTCTCATATTCAGGCTATGTTGTGATTGTAGATCGTGTGTATCAGCATTGTTTAGTGACTACCGAGATTTGGAGGCCCAAGTGGATCTTTCTTTGCTTGGTATGTTAGGTTTTGGATATGATATTGGGGTGTAGACTGGTTGTTTCCGTGTTGTGTTATTCTGGACTATTGCGATAAGATGGCATGGATGGCTATGTCGGGAAGTGCCACGGATTGAGTGGCAATGTTCGCCGAATAAAGTCCTATTGGGGATGTTTATATTTTGAAGACCTAGCGGACGGCTGGGAAGGATTGCCTTTCTTATTTGGGGTCTTGTGAGTGAGTGTTGTATCTAGAGTCAGCTTGGTTGGCTCCGAATGGCATTGTTGAGGGAGGTATTGATTCGATCGTTGTTGAGCTTATCAGTGATCTGGGGAGATCTATGAGTTACTTTTCTGTGTTACGAGATGCTATGATTTGTTGGTTATAGGCACATATGGTACGGTTCAATTGGGGTCGCTTAGTGGAATTCAAACTAGAAGAGTAATTGAGCGCTGCTTAGTGAACGGTGTATCGGTTATGTCCTATCGGGTTGCGTGGCGTATGTTATTTGTTTCACCGTGGATGTAATGATTTGCCTTGGTTCTAGAAATCAAATTGTGTGTGGCTGTCGATTTTGAGCATATTAACTTGAGGCATTTCATGTGGAGCAGTATTTGGATAGGATCGCGCATTATAGCGAGGCTACGTGGAGATATGACCTTTCGGGGTAGATTTATGTTTTCTATTTCTATGATGTGAGACGGGGTCTCAGCCTTGTGTTGTGATGGTACTGATGAGCTTGAGGTACAACTTTCTTGTTTGGGGCATTTTCATGATTTGAGTATGTTCAGACCGTTTCTTATTGGTGCGCGTATTATGCAAGTTGTGGCTTAGGCCTGTATTGATGTGTCATGTCACCAGAGTGGCGTGTTGGATTCGAGGTGATCGTTGGAATCATTAATGAATGCGAACAAATTCGATTTCAGCTTGTTGGAAGGATAATATCGAGATTCGGCATGGAAATTTGCTGTGGTATTAGCCAAAGGGGAGTGGCTTCATGAATGGCTGACCTGAGAAATGGTGATGGCTTATTGCGTGTTTTAGTTATCAGTTGCAGCATATGTAAAAGTATTGGAATGAAACTTTAGTTGATAAGAGGTTTCCTATCGATATTCGGTTGTTATGTGCAGCTGTTGTGAATAGAAGTTATCGTTTCGAGTGTTTGAGTTATGGGGTATATCATATAATTGCACCTGAGGTTGCAGGTATGGGTTATTACAGGTGGCTCATGCTTATTCTGAATAGAGACGTGAGGTTCTGATCTTGTGTATGATTTCGGAAAGTGAAATGTGGTTCTATGATTTATAGGCCGGACTGGATTGTGTAATTGTAGTTGAAATGTGTTATCGGACCTATATGATCTAGGGTGACATGGAATCACCCCCGGGTATATGCATGGTAAGGTTATTCGGCGATTGGTTGCCTTTTAGAATAACTCTGGGTACGTTCGAGGATGAACGTTTATTTAAGTTGGGGAGGATGTGACGACCCGACCCGTCGTCTCATGGGTTACCGCTCCATTTCACCCATTTTCTGCTTTTTTATGCTTCATTTTCAGTGTCTTGTGTGATCGAGTTGGCTTGGATTGATTTTAGAAGAAAATGAGACACTTAGTCTCTTTAAGGAAGGCTTAGTTTGGAAAAGTCAACCAGATGTTGACTTATGTGTTAGAGGGCTCGGATGTGAATTCCGATGATTTGGTTAGCTTCGGGGGATGATTCATGACTTAGGAGTGTGATCAGAAGTGATTTTGGAGGTGCGGCGTAGAATTAGGCTTGAATTGGCGAAATTAGTATTTTGGCGATTTTCGGTTGATAGGTTAAATTTTGATCCGAGGGTTGGAATGAAATTCCGAGACTTGATGTAGCTTTGTTATGTGATTTGGGATATGTGTGTAAAATTTTGGGTCATTCGGACGTCGTTTGGTCGGGTTTTTTTTTTATCAAACGTGTGTTTCGGAAGTTTTTGGAAAACTTAGGCTTGAATTCGATGTGAATTGATGGTTTTGATGTTGTTTGAGGCGTTTTGATAATTGGAACAAGTTCAAATGATGATTTAGGATGTGTTGGTACTTTTGGTTGAGGTCTCGGGGGCCTCGGGTGAGTTTCGGATGGTCAATCGGACCATTCTTGGCTTTGAGAAATGCTGAAAATTTTATCAGCTGTTGCAGGATATTTTGGCCTTCGCGATCGCGAGCCTGGGGCTGCAATCGCGTAAGAGGAATTTGGTAGGCAGGCGCTTTGTTCAACGCATTCGCGGTTGGGCGTTCGCGATTGCAGTGAGTTAGATGGTGCTGCATCGCGTTCGCATGGGAGAATCCGCGTTCGCATAAGAGGACTTGGGGGCCCGGTAGAATTGTTCTTCGCGTTCGCATCATATGGCTCGCGTTTGCGTATGTTTGGAATGAAAGGCATCGCGTCGTAGGGCCTAGCCACGTTCGCATAGGGTTATTTTGAGAGACCAAAATTTTGTGCTTCGCGATCGCGAGCCTTGGGCTGCGATCACATAGAGGAAAGGTCAGTGCTGGGCAGAAGGTTATAACTTCATTTCATCCGCGATTTTGGGTCATTTTTCACCCATGGATGCTCGTTTTTGGAGATTTTTGGAGGATATGAAAGAGGGATTCAAGAGGAATCGACTTGAGGTAAGAATCTTGGTCGTAAAACTCGATTATATTGTGAAATCCACCTAAAATTTCATGAAAATTAAGCCTAAAGTTGAAGAACTAGGGCTTGGAAATTGGAGATTTTAAATTGGGATTTGATAGGTCATTTGAGATCTGATTTGAGAGTTCTTGGTATGTGTGGACTCATGGAAATATAGGGAATCTATTGATGTGAAAATTTTTGAGTTTCGAGAAGTGGGTCCGGAGCTCGAGTTTTGGTAATTTCGGGATTCCTAATATTTTTCGATTGTTTTCGATTGGGTATTGTTCCTTGGGATTGTGACGTATTCGTTGTGGTTTTAGTCAGATTCGACATGCGAGGAGGCCGATTTGAGAGGCAGGGGCATAACGAGCTAGAGGTATCGCCGATTCGAGGTGAGTAATGATTGTAAATGATATCCTGAGGGTTTGAAACCCAGGATTTGTACATCATAGTGCTATATTGAGGTGACTTGCACACCGGATTGCAAGCGTAAGGTAGAACACCGTTGGGGATTGTGACTTAGTCCATCCCGATTGATGAATTTACTGCGTATTTGACTGAAATTTACTTATTATCATCATAAGTTGGGCTGATTGTCATATTTGGGCTTCGTGCCAATTATTTGAACCCCTTCGGGGATGATTGTTGATATTTCCTCACTGCTTCGATTCTACATTTGAACTCAGTCATGTATTTCCTACCGTTTTCAAAAACTCAGCCAAGTTTATTTTGCTTTGACACTTGAAATGATCTCTCCTATACTGTTTTTGGGCTGAGCAACATGTTTTACTATTGCCCGAGGGGCTTATGTGATTTTGTACTGAGTAAGGCCGAGGGCCTGTGTGTGAGGATACTTTTGAATCGGGTTGAACGTCGCATCAGTGTTATAATGATACTGATATGAGGCCGAGGGCCTAGACTTGATGCCACAAGATGTCTTGATATTGCGCTTGGGCCGTAAGGGGTCCCTTCCGGAGTTTGCACACCCCCAGTGTGCGCCGTCGACGATAAATGGATCGGGCTGCACGCCGCAGCAATATGTGGAGCGGGCTGCACGCCGCAGCGGTACCGGTACTGTTTGATGTGTTTGCATTATCTTATTTGTCTGCTATTATCTGTTGTTTTGTGCTACTTTTTGCAATATAGACCTGATATTGTGGCATTTCTTGATAACTGAGTGTTGTGTCCGCGGGGCAGAAATTATGTGCTTATCTGCACTATTTATTTTGCATTCATTTGCGTAGCTGCTGAAAAAGGACATTTCAAAAGAGGCTTAAACTGAGTTAAGATATTTTTCTAAAGATTTCATAGATTCACTGTTTTCTAAAAAAAAGGTTTACACTGCTTCTATATAGCATGATGATTTGCGATACGTTATTTCTTACCTCTCAGTTGTTATTTACCTTTATTACTTATTGAGTTGGAGTACTCACTTTACTCCCTGCACCTCGTGTGCAGATGCAGGTATCTATTCACCAGGTAGCGGGTTTTGGCCGACCAGAGGCGGAGTTATATGAGTTAAGGAGGTGGCTGCCGGCGTTCGCATCACCATTTTCCTCTCTTTTGTTTATTATTCCGGTTTTGTGTACTTTAGACCTTGTAGTGGATTTATATTCTGATAGATGTCCGTGACTTGTGACACCCCGATTAGGGCTGTGTTGGGTTGTATTTCCGTAATTAATATTTTTAAGTCATATTTAAGCTGTTTATTTATGTTTAACTATTTTTGAAAAGACGAATTGGGTTTAGTTGGCTGGCCTTGTCCCCACGAGAGGCGCCATTGCGACCGAGTCTGGGTTTGGGTCGTGACATAAAAATTTCATGTACCCAGTTTGTAGATAAACTGTAGATTATTTGTATTTTAATTGTAGATATTTTATTTTCTGTTTTCACAAATAAAAAATGACTAAAACTTCTACAAATCTTCTATAAAAAACGTAATTATGTCGAAAATTCCAATTAAACTAATCGAATGATAATTAGGATATTAAAATTCAATATACCTAGTTTGTAGATATTTTGTAGATGAATTGTAGATTATTTATATTCTGATTGTAGATGAATTATTTTCTGTTTTCACAAATCCAAAACGACTAAAACTTCTACAAAAAACGCAATTATGTCGAAAATAACAATTAAGCTACAATTGAATGAAAAATTGTACTAATATCGAAAATACCAATTAAGCTACAAGCTACAATCGAACTTCAATTCCATTATCTTCTACTAGTGACGTAACTTGGGCAACGTTTGGAGTCTGGTTGTTGGACATATGATGTTAGTCGATCCATTAATCCCAAATTGAAGAAAAGAAGAATTCTCCAATATTACTTCAGTGTTAATGTGATAGACAGAAAAAGAGGACATAATATGTTCCATAGATGATGACGTTTCACGTATTTGTTGGGCTAAAGAGGGAAGCCATTGATAGCGAAAGAAATCTCGAAATCGTAGGCTATTGATGTCGCAGTGCAGCTTTTTTGCATGTTTTTGAACTTTTGTTCTCCAGTAATTCTTAACCTCGAAGCTTAAAACGTGGGAGGGGTGGGATATATGGTACCTTGAATTAAGGAGGGATATACGCTGCATTAATTGTACCGTTAAAATACACTATGGTATAGAATTGGTAATTTGGTATACTAAATATAATTATATCAAACCTTAAACATTGAGGATAATAAGGTTTCCTAGATGGTATAAGAATGTAAAAATTCCTTATATATATATATATGGATTACAAATTTAGCCTTTTTTGGACAAATACGAACTTCAAGTTGCAAAAATCTTATCTAAAATTGAGAGTTCATACATACATTTAACGGAACTCCAGACAGACATTTTTGCGTGAACTTTATGTCATACTAGTTAACTCTGAGAACTCAAACTTTAGCTGAATCCTCAAAATTGAAACTTCCTACAACAACAACAACAACAACAACAACCCAGTATAATCCCACAAGTGGGGTCTGGGGAGGGTAATATGTACGC
>MU782502.1:7072-22727 GCA_026770625.1 Nicotiana glauca | reverse complement strand
TTCGTCCATATGAACACCCCTTAAATTCAAATATTTGAGTGCTGGGAACTTGTAATCACCTACATCCCAACATCTAATATTTTCATCCTTGAAGAATACTATTCGACGTAGTTTGAGTCTCTCAAGATTTCGCAGTCTTGCAATATTTGAAACAACTTTTTCTGTTAGGACAATGCTATGAATGGACAATTCCTTTAGATTTGAGGGAAAAACAATACAGCTGCCCCTTCCGATTCTTACGCGAGGCACGTATTCTGAGAAGCCCACTTCGAGAGATTGAAGTGGGAGTTCTTCAAGATTCGGCATATCAAATTCTGGTGTAGGGAACTTGTGATTTCTAGGTACAGACGGTTCAACAATGAGGAGCTTGAGTTGTTCTATATTGGGAAATCTCCACCAGAACTCCGGAGTCATATCAGCCAAATATATACAACATTTCCCGAAAGACTTCATGTTCGGTAACAGAGTTCGTGAAGATTCTTTGAAAATTGCTCGATCATTGTCTTCCCATGCGAATTTAATTTCCTTGATATCCACATGCCTTAGCTTCTGCATTTTCCAAATAGCAGCAGGGGATATCCTACTGCTTAATGAAACAGGTTGCCACCCCACCCGCAAAGTTTGTAGATCGAGTAGGTGTGATACCCACTGGAAATCAAATTCTTGGGTATGAATTGCAAGATACCTCAAGTGAGTTACTGCTTGCATTGCCCTAGCCCAAAAACGTCCCTCCAAGTAGACATTCAACAAATCCAACACCCGAATAATAAGTCTAATGCAATCAAGTAAAAGCACATGATTTGTCCAACTCAGGTCCCATCCATAGAGTTTTGGATGAGCAATGAACTCAAGAGACCTACCATGACATTGAGCAAATGATCCCACTTCACTCAACATTGGAATTTTATTCAATGAATATTCATGCTCCACCAACTGCTTGGCCAGATCGTTATGAACATACATGCATAACCGAGGTTCCATTGCACCTAAAGATTGGTCTGGATTATACGGGATTATGAGCTGCATAAACTTTTCTTTTGCAAGATTTCTCCAGCAAAACTCACGCACTACATCATGAAGAGTGCAGTACTTTATCTCACCATTATCTCTCCTTTTAGAAACCATTACAAGGCTTTTGCTCGCTAGATCATTCAAGAAATTTTTAGATGCTTCCTCCAAGTTATCTGTGTCCGAATTCTGTACAAAATTTTCAGCTATCCACAACTTAAGTAAAACAGAAACTGGAAAACTGTAGTCTTCTGGAAACAATCTCATGTAAAGAAGGCNTTTCTCAAGCAAAACTCACGCACTACATCATGAAGAGTGCAGTACTTTATCTCACCATTATCTCTCCTTTTAGAAACCATTACAAGGCTTTTGCTCGCTAGATCATTCAAGAAATTTTTAGATGCTTCCTCCAAGTTATCTGTGTCCGAATTCTGTACAAAATTTTCAGCTATCCACAACTTAAGTAAAACAGAAACTGGAAAACTGTAGTCTTCTGGAAACAATCTCATGTAAAGAAGGCAAGCCTTTAAGTGATATTCCAGATGGTCGTAACTTGATTCTATTATCTTCATGCTTTGATCTTCTAAAGCATGGGAACTTAATTCATTTGCGACCTTAAACCACAAAGAGGCTTGCCTTTTCTTTGAAATAATTCCAGCAATCAAGACAATCACAAGTGGTAATCCTTAACAGTTTTTGGCAACTCGCAATCCTGCTTCGAGTAACTCTTGTGGACAAATTTCTCCTTGAAAAACTTTCTTCTGGAGTAATTCCCAGCTCTCATCCACCGTGAGAAATCGAAGAAAATATGGATCGCTGTAGAGCTTAAGCTGCCTAACCACTTGTTCATCTCGAGTTGTTAACAGTACTCTGCTTCCATCTTCACCATGTGGGAAAGATAATCGCAACTCTTCCCATGCCTTAGCTTCCCATATATCGTCTAACACGATGAGGTATCTCTTGCGCATTAGACTCTTTCGCAACTCGTGAGGTATGTCTTCATCTCTTATATCATTCATACTACCTACGACTTGTTTAAGAATCTCAGAGAACACCTTCGTCGAGCTATATTCTTTTGAAATAGAGCACCATGCTCTAACGTCAAAGTGTCTATTATCAATAAAGTGATTAAACACCTTTCTAGCCAAAGTGGTTTTGCCGAGTCTTGGCATTCCAACAATCGAGATAATGTCTAGTTCCTTTGTTCTTCCAGTCAATTGTTGAATTATGCTTTTTGCATCATCCTCTAAACCAACTACTTCCTCTTCCATTGATGGAAGACTATGTTTGGTAGATCGATTGGCAAAGGGTTGTCGCGTAATGTTCAAACTAAATCTTCTGAAGTACCTTTTCTTCTTGATTCCCCTGCTGTCCCTGTACAGAAACTTATTCTTCCCCGCTTCCCTGTTGTTGAAAGACATTCTATTCTTCACGTCAAATTAAAATAAGACCAATGTGGATTAGCAAAATTGAATAAGAGGTAATTCTGCGTTTGGAAAGTCCCACAATACGAACGTGAACTATGAAGGGAGGATGATGAGTTTGAAGTAGAAGCAGAGTATCAAGTTCAGACGACTTCAAACTGAATTGAGCGGAATGCCAACCTAACCTCCAAAAACAATTTCAAAAAGGTTTCAAATTAATTAACGAGATGTTTTCACATATACATAACATATGGTCTGATGGCATATTACAATTAAATATCCTTTTGTTATATGACATATTTTCATGAAGATTAATAAAATGTAATACAGGAAATCATAATAAAACATAGTATGAGATATTTGTTAGGCCATTCTTTTTTTTTTATTCAAATTCTAATTGATTAACGGAAGATTATTTCCTCGAAAATTAAAGAATATGCTAGTTGGTCTATTGCTCATTAATTGGGTGATAGTCTTTACCTTATGTATAATCCTTTTGAATTAATAATCTACAATAGCATCCTACTACTACTAAAGATCGTAACTTATGTCACTCTATAAATCACCACTAGTTTTGCATAATTAAATTTTTTAAACTGAGCTACCAATATTAGACTCAATAAATAAATAAAATGTCATTTCACTCTCTTAATACAGGCTGAGAACCCTCCAACTTTGTATCACATCTATCTAGGGCTGTTCATTTGGACCGGATATCCGAAATTCGAATCGATCAGTTCAATTTTGAATTTCGGATTGGGTTTATTAAGATTTCGGATTTCGAATCGGATTCGGATTAGTATAATTTAATAACGATCCGGTCCGATCCAAAATCCAAAATTATTAGGGCATGTATAAATACTAAACTATAATTTCGTATAATTAATACTTCCTTTACATTTTCCTCTAAGTTATTACTTTACAATTGACGGATTTAGCTATATATATTGGCACCATAGTACTCTCATAATTGCATAAACATGAATTTTTCTTACTGTATTGCCTCTTTTATAAAGAAAATATACATATGAGATAATCCGATCCGAAAAACCGATCCTATATTAATTCAGATCGGATTCGTATTGCATTTTCTAGAATCCGAAATCCGATCCAAAATATGCTAAATCCGATCCGATCCACGCACAGCCCTACATCTATCTATCTATATTATATTAAAAGCACGAGGCCATTTAGTGAAATGTCATTCATTTTTTTACCCTTTTAAAACAGAGTTTACACTGGACATGATATTTATGGATAATTATTCTTAATATTTATGAATAATTATTTATTAATTTTTTACTATTTAAAAATAGTCATTTAATTAATTTTTCTAATATTTACGAACATACATTTAATTATTTTCTAATATTTAAGACTTCAAAATCAACTAAAATTTCTTCGCAAAGACGAAATACTAACCTACCTATCACTGAATTCTAATCTTTCATTGAACTATGACTTTTTAAAGTAAAAATTACTTTTTAAGTTGACAAAACTCGTAGACTACATATTTTGTTTTCATAAGAAAGAACTCTGACATTGAAAGAAGTTAGAAAATAGAATAAAAATTAGTTATACTATAATATTAAGAGTCAAATTCGTTGAAAGACAACTTCAAGCAGCTTTACATTGTCACTATCGATTTTTATTCTACATATTAAGTTATTTATTATAAAATATTAACTCAATTTTGTCACTTAAAGACATTAGTTGTCAATTATAAATTTATTTTCAAGAACTATAGGCAGGGGCGGAGTCGACACTCCTTCGCCGAAAAATAATACTGCGTAAATAGGTATTTTAAAAAAAAATTGAATATATACAAGGGGTTGACACCTCTTGAGACAAGACAAACTCTTAGTGCAATGGTCAAGGGGTGTCAAAATTTACATAAGGTTGCAAGTTCCATTCTTGATAGCAACAATTTTTTTTTTGACACCCCTTTATATAATTCCTGGCTCCGCCACTGACTATAGGGCCAACTCTTCATTTCTAAATTTCTAATAGATCAAAATAATCAGTTTTTAAATTTGTAATTATTTGGAAAAAAAGTCGCATAATACTCTAATTCCTAATAAAAGACATCCAATGCTACTAGAAATTATAAGAAGTATTTATGCTCGTCGTATTCTTTATATACACATCCGAGGCCAATGGTTCATACTCTTGACTCATACCGATGAGAATTTTACCTCCTCGAAATTGAATAAAAGGCTACTAAATTAGTTCTTTTTTTTTTTTATGGATGATTACCTGTAATTACATTGTAGATAGCATGATAGTGTAAAATTTTCTTTTATTCTAGTAGTATATAGAAGTTACATGAATATCTTTAAAATTTAGCTACCCGTACTATCTGGTTTTATTTCTTGTGAAAAAAACCCAAAAGCAATCTTGGTAGATCTCGTTGATACCAACATTAGGGGTGTTCAAACCGAACCGGAAAACCACACCAAACCGAAAAATCAAACCAAACCGATTAAAAAACATGACTAGGTTTGGTTTGACTTGTTTTGGTATTGAGTAAAAAAAATCCGAACCAAACCGATATATAAATATATAAAATTTATTTATATTTTTAAGACTTTATAGTGATTTTTCTTTAGAAAATGTAGAAATATTTGAGATCCTCTCATGTATTAACCTGAAAGCGTAAATTAACGAAAAATTATTGTTAGACGACTAAGAAAATAACTATCATGTGTTGCTAAAAAAATTCTCCCATTAGAATATTTTAATAGATCATATGTTTGTCAATTTTTTCGATATTTACTAAACATATATTCACTTATCAAAGCTTTATCTATAATTTTAATAAAGTAAGATTGAAATAATATTCATGTAATAAAAAAACCTGAAAACCCGAAAAAACCCGACGAAATCGAACCAATCCAAACCGATATAATTGGTTTGGTTTGGTTTTGATAAAAACCGAACCAACCCGGTCCATGTACACCCCTAACCAACATACCAATCATTGTTCATTATTTTGGGGTTTTAACTAATTTCTTCGGGGTATTATCATTTTTAGCTCATGCCAGAATCTATTTATATCTAGTAGTCAAAAAGTGTATAAAATTTGTATAGTTTTTTTATATAACATGCATAATGTATATTTATACAAATAAATTATATATTTTTTTTCGACTATTACTTTTATAGAGACTACATATACAATATCTTTTTTTCAATTTCTTTTCATTTTTATGCTTATAGGCTATAGTACTACTGTTTAAGGCCTCATTAGCCACTATAAGGATAAAATTCAAGCTATCTCTCTAGATCGGGTGGGGGTTTCTTGGAAAGAAATTATTACCAACGCATAAACATCAGATTAAAAAGATTTTAAAAAGAATAAAAATCATTACAATAAATTAAAAAAAACAGGCTCAAGAAATAGGATCCATACATAGACATAAGCACAGAAAATCTCACCTTGCACTATGAAAAGACGCTGCAGAAAAGATTAATTGTTCTGAATTTATGGTTTTGGAGTAGAGGAGTTAGGAATAGGAAAGAAGATGGTGTAAAGGAGAAAGAAACTGAAGTGAACGAGTGAAGTTGGGATTATTAAATTTAATAAATAAACAATTATGTTTATATTAATCAATCCTAGCCTAACCCCCCAATCAGGAAGGTGGCTATAAAAATAAAAATAAAAATCCTGCACGTTGAAAAAGAATTTCAAACTTATGTTTAGACTTAACTTATGTTCGGGATAGGTGATGATAGGCTAACAGCCATAGTTGCTTGATTTTGATGAATGACATTGTCCATGCCACTTAAAAAATTTCTTTTTACCCTTAGATTCTTACTTTCCTTCTTTAATATTTTTAGGCTAATCTCATTGGCACAGAGTTGATGGGCAGAATTTCTCTATTAGAGAAGGTTGCCCGTGACTCTGAGAAGACTATTCTTGAGCCGAAAAAGTGGCTCATGAAGCTCAGTTAGAAGCAGCTAACTGGAAAGGGTAGTTTGAAAGTGCTCAAATAGCTATGGAAGATTTGCAGGTAAATAGGAATAACCTGGAACAACAGAAGCGTGCATTGACTTCGGAGTTGGAAGTGGCCAAGGCTTCTTCAAGCCAAGCAGAGAAGGATAAAGAACATCTTGAGTGTTCTTTCTCAGAGCAATTGTCGAAGTCGAGTGAAGAAATTAGAGAGCTTAAGGTACTTCTAAACCAAAAAGAAGTTTATACAGGAGAGTTGGTGCAAAATATGACTCAAGCTCAAGAAGATTTGAGAATCTCTTCTGAAAAGGTGCGTGCCTTAGAAAGCTCTCATGCCTCCCTCCAAGCTTCTTACAATTCAACTTTGGCCGAGAATGAAGAGCTAAAAAGTGAACTTGTTATCTGGGAAAGAGATTATGAGCTTCTTGAAGATAAGCTGGTCGTTGAAGTAGGTTGGACTTTTCTGTACTCTCGCCATGATGCCTTAACCGACGCTAGTCAGGAAAACTTTGATTTAGAGTCAGAATTGGCTAAAGTCTTGGAGACCATTGAAAAGACTCAACAACCACTAGAATTCCCTTCGCCTGCAATTGAAGCTCCCATGGCTGAAAATCCTGAAAATGAAGTAGCTGTGGCTGAAGCTCTCGAAGTTGAAGATATCGTGGCTCAAGCTCCTGAGGGTGAAGCTACCATGACTCAGACTTCTGAAGTTGAAGTTGTCATGGTTCAAACTTCCGAAGTTGAAGCTTCCGTGACTCTTGCTCCCCTCATCGAACCTATTACTTCGAGTCAAGTTGACACTGTGCCTGTGGCTGCTCCTTCTGAAGTTGGCATCGTTACTTCTGATGCTCCTGCCTCCTAGTGACCAGTTTTTATAACTTAACTTGTTTTTGTTTTTTCTTTTTGGAAGATGATGATCAAACCCTTAGTTTGTTTTTAAGGGTTTTTTAGAAGGAAAAAGTCCCTAGTTCTCATAATGGGGCATTTGTATAAAATATTTTTGATGACTAAGTTTATACTTATTCTTTATATTTTAAATATATTAAGAAGTTTTTATTACTTCTATTCATTCTATTCTTGCCTTTTTATTTTTAAGGACTTAGAGAATAGCTTGTATTTTTATCCTTTGAAAATGCTTTCATGATTAATCTCATGAGTTAATAACATGAGTTTTATAAAAGAGGGACCTTTTATATTTCGACACTTAATTAAGAAGACGCCTCAACTTCATAATGGTGTTATAATACGATGAAAGAAATAGGAACACACATGTTTTGTTTGAGATAACTTTGACAAGTTTTTATTTATGAACCTTGACAAGCTTTTGAATAATACTTTACATGTATTTGGATTACATCTATATTTTTCTCGTAACTAAATTTCTTGTAACATATTTTTACAAAAGAAAAATAATACATACAAGGTTTTTCCTTATAACCCGTTTCAGTACATAGTCATTACCCTATCTTCATGTATTAGGGAGGGTTTGAGAGGTGACTCCGTTGTTCTCAAGAGAAAGAACACTATGATGAGTGTTATAGTTCTCCATTATTTTAATGGGAAAGAACACTATGATGAATGTTGTAACTTTGTAACCTTTGCTCTGCACTTGTCTCTTCTAGGCTTGATTTTTCCCTTAAATCTTGCCTGCTTTTTGCACATATATCTGTGTATATTATGTAGTCCCCCAAGTGTTTGAGCATTGAAGTATGAAGCCTCGAGCACTTATTTGTTTCTCTCATCTTGGTACTTTTCCTGAAATGAAAAAACATACGGGACTCGGAGGTGCGATTATAGATGTAGACTGCTTAACCCGTTTGTATTTCTATCAGAATAATTGTAACCCTGGGCCAGGAATTTTAGTGTATTCCATTTTTCCGTACAGGTCGTGACTCATCATTTAGTACGGGTAAGCGTTTTGTCTAGCATCTAAAATCGTTAGTAAAATTTTAACAATTCAAAGATAAAATCTAACATGGTGATACCTGACCGTGGGTATTCTCTCAGAAGTAATATCTCTTCAAATGAACAGTGTTCCAATGCAAAGGTAGAATTTTCTCGTCCATTGTCTCAAACTCGTATGCTCATTTTCCTGCAATATCACGAATTTTGTAGGGTCCTTCCCATGTTGGACTTAACTTTCCTGAATTGGCATCTTTTGTAGACTGGAAAACCTTTTTAAGCACGAAGTCCCCAATTTTGAAGAATCTGAGGCACGTTTTCCGGTTGTAATATCGTTCAATGACTTGCTTTTGTGTTGCCATTCTTATTAGTGCAGCTTCTATTCTTCCCTCGAGTAAATAAAGATTGACCCGTATCTCTTCACTATTAGACTCCTCCGTTGCTTGCATGAACCGTGTGCTCGGCTTTCCTATCTCAACTGGAATCAAGGCTTCGACTCCGTAAACTAATGAGAATGGTGTTTCACCCGTACTTGTTTTAGAAATTGTTCGATATGCCCATAAAACCCCAGGTAACACTTCAGGCCAGTTACCTTTTGCTTCTTGTAAACGTTTCTTCAAATTATTAATGATAATTTTATTTGTTGATTCCGCTTGCCATTACCTACTGGATGGTATGGTGTAGATGTTATCCTTTTGATTTGCCAACTTTGAAAAAATTCTGTGATTTGGGGTCCTATGAATTGTGGACCATTATCACACACGATCTCATTTGGTACTCCAAATCGGCATATGATATTCCTCCAAACAAAGTCTTTGACCTCTTTTTCTCGTACCTGCTTAAACGCTCCTGCTTCTACCCATTTAGTGAAATAATCAGTGAGTATAAGTAGAAACTTTACCTGACCTTTTGCCTGTGGTAATGGACCCACGATATCCATTCCCCATTTTATAAAGGGCCACGGGGCTATGACTGGATGCAATAGCTCTGCTGGTCTATGTATATTATTACCGTACCTTTGACATTTGTCGCATTTAGATATGAAATTTTCTGCTTCCTCTTCCATCTTAGGCCAATAATATCCTGCCCTAATTAAAGTCCTTACCAACTATCTTCCTCCAGCATGATTCCCGCAATGTCCCTCATGTATCTCCCTCATTACGTATTCCATTTGGAAAGGTCCGAGAAATCTTGCTAAAGGTCCACCAAACATTTTTCGATAAAGATTCCCTTGGTTTAGACAGTAACGGCCAGCCTTTTTCCGAAGCACATGTGCTTTCCTTTTGTCATCAGGTACGGTACCGTACTGTAAAAAAGCAACAATTTCGTTCCTCCAATCCCAAGTTAAATTATTGAAATTTACCTCGTTCTTATCAAGGTCAAGGACTGAATAAAGCAAATGGATAACTAATGCGTTTGCATCGCTTGCCACATCAGATGCAGATGCAAGATTAGCTAAGGCGTCTGCTTCACCATTTTCATCCCTTGGTATTTGGACCACTTTCCATGTTTGAAATTGTTTTATCAAATCTCTCACTTTTTCTAAATATTGCTGCATTCTTGCTTCCCTGGCCATGTAAGTCCCCAGCATTTGATTGACCACAAGCTGTGAGTCGCTTTTGATTATAATTTGACTTATGTCGAGTTCTCGTGCTAATTCCAAACCTGCAATTATAGCCTCATACTCAGCTTCATTGTTAGTTATAGAATGACATTTAATAGCTTGTCTAATGGTTTCACCCGTGGGTGGTACCAACACAATTCCCAGACCTGCACCTTTCACATTTGAGGACCCGCCAGTGTATAATGTCCAAGTTCCTGGGTTAGCTCCGTTAAACATCTGCAATTCTTTTTTCAGCTTCTAACTACATCACTTGGCTAAAATCAGCTACGAAATCAGCTAACAGTTGTGATTTTATAACAGTTCTAGGTTGGTAAGTGATTTCATATTCACTTAATTCAATGGCCCACTTGGCTAATCTTCCTGATAATTCATGCTTATATAGTAAGTTACATAATGGGTAAGCAGTTACTACAGCAATAGGATGACATTGAAAATATGGTCTTAGTTTTCTAGATGCCATGATTAAAGCAAGTGCTAGTTTTTCTAACTGCGGATACTGCGTCTCTGCATCTAACAAAGATTTAGTTACATAATAGATAGGGGATTATTTACCTTGGTCCTTCCGGACTAAAACGGCACTTACCGCTACTTCTGAGACGGCAAGATAAATAAGTAATCTTTCCCCTGCCTTTGGTTTTGCCAGCAACGGTGGGTTTGACAAATATGCTTTCAAATTTCTAAGTGCTTGTTGATAGTCTTCATTCCACTCAAAATGATCTTGCTCTTTAAGTGCTAAGAAGAATTTGAAACACTTTTTTGAAGATTTGGAAATGAATCTCCCCAAGGCTGCAATTCTTCCCGCTAGTCTTTGGACCTTTTTCTATTTGATAGCACATCAGGGATTTCCTCTATTGCTTTGATATGTGAAGGGTTTACTTCAATACCATGGTTAGAAACAAGAAAACCCAAAAACTTACCTGATACGACTCCAAACGCGCATTTTTCTGGATTAAGCTTCATATTAAACTTTCGCAAAATTTGAAATGTATCAGACAAATGAGATATATGATCAGTAGAATGCTGAGTTTTGACGAGCATATCATCTATGTATACCTCCATGGTTTTTCCCAAATGTTCTTGGAACATTTTAGTAACCAACATTTTATAGGTTGCTCCCGCATTCTTGAGACCAAAGGGCATTACCTTATAACAGTAAGTCCCCCTGTCCGTTATGAAAGAAGTTTTTTCCTCATCTTCAGGGTCTATTTTGATTTGATTGTAACCTGAATATGCATCTAAAAAACTTAATATTTCATGCCCTGCAGTAGCATCAATTAATTGATCTATGTGCGGTAGAGGAAAATAATCTTTTGGACAAGCTTTATTAAGGTCTGTATAATCTACACAGACTCGCCACTTACCATTCTTTTTAGGTACCACAACGGTATTAGCTAACCAATTAGGATATTTTACCTCGTGGATAGACCCAATTTTTAATAATTTCTGAACCTCATCTTGAATCACCTGATTTTTGAAATCTCCTTGCTTTCTCTTCTTTTGTTTAATCGGTGTAAACGATGGATCTTCATTTAACTTGTGAGTCATTACCTCCGGTGGTATACCTGTCATATCAGAACGGGACCAAGCAAAAAAATCCACGTTAGGTTTTAAAAATTCAATTATCATACCTCTCATATCTGAGTTCAGATTTGCTCCAAGATAAACTTTTCGCTCGGGCCATTGTTCGAACAATATCATAGCTTCCAATTCTTCAATTGTTGTTTTAATGTTCTCATTTTATTCTGGCTCTTGAATTGTGTCAGGACTCGAGTTTATATCTGCCTGTTCCTACTCAGTTGAGGTTTTATCTGTGATATCCTCAACTGCTTTCTGTGATTGCTATTTTTCTTCACTTATCGTGCTCGCATCTGCCACAGAATTAATATTCCTGGCTGTATACTGATCTCCACGAATTTGGCAAATTCCCCAAGGTGAAGGGAACTTAATAACTTGATGTAGAGTTGACGGCACATCATCCATTTCATGGATCCACGGTCTCCCCAGGATTATGTTATAAGCCATTTCCATGTCTACTTCCTAAAATTTAGTTTCTTTAACAACACCTTCTGCAAAAGTTGTTAGTATTACCTCTCCTTTTGTTACTACACTGGAATTATCGAATCCAGACAAGGTATGGGACTTTGGTATCATTTTTTTTTCAGCTTGCATTTCACGTAATACCCTCAGCAGGATAATATTTACAGAACTTCCTGGATCAATCAAAACTCGTTTCACATTAGTATCATATACAAGTAAAGATATTATCAGTGCGTCATTATGTGGAGATAATACACCATCCGCATCTGCATCATTTAAAGTAATACTTTCTTCCTCCAAGACTTGTCGTACCCGCTTCCTGTGGGTAATAATGACTTTAGAAACTTTATTGGATACGGTATACGTTACACCGTTGATATCTTCTCCCCCGCTTATGACGTTGACAGTTATTTTGGGAGATAGTGGTTTTGGGGGCACCTGCCTATTTTTCATATAAGCCTCCTTGCCTTTCTCACTTAACAACTCAGTAAGATACCCTTGTTTCAACAAATGATCAACTTCACTTTGTAAAAATTTGCATTCAAAGGTTTTATGGTCGTGATCATTATGAAACTCGCACTAACGATCAGGGTTACGCCGGTTTGGATTTGACCTCATCTCTTTTGACCATCGGACCTTATCTCCCATGCTTCTTAAAACAACTACGAGCTAGGAGGTGCTGACATTGAAATTATAGCCACCGAATCTCGCCTTTAAACTTCCATCATCATCTTGTGAAATTTGTGATCGTACCTTTGATTATATGATCTTGACCGTGTGTCTTTTCCCGTAGGTCCCATATAGGGCTCGTACCTATTTTTACCGGACCTCCTTTCATTTTCTACACGTCTCGAACTTACTTTTTCCTCTTTTTGGAATCTTTGAACAGTATCCTCTTCAATCCGCAGCTTCGTGTTGTAACTGTTATAAACATCATTCCACGTTATAGCAGGGAATTCTCAAAGGCTTTCCTTGAGTCTCCTCGTGGCCTCCGAGCTTCTTTTAATCAAATTACTTGTGAAGGCTATAGCTTCCCAATTATCAGGTACACGCGGTAAAGTCATTCTTTCACGTTGAAATCTATCCACGAAATCTCGAAGTAGTTCTGAATCTCCTTGCTTAATTTTGAAGATATCCTCCATTCTTTTCTCTACCTTTTGAGCTCCCGAATGTGCTTTGATGAAAGAATCTGCAAGTTCACAAAAGAGTTTATAGAATTTTGGGGAAGAGAGAATACCAAGTTAGCGTCCCTTTGGTGAGTGTTTCACCAATTTTTTTGACTAATAGCGATTCGATCTCATGTTTGGTCAAATCATTACCCTTTACGCCAGTTGTGAATGCCGTCACATGGTCTCGTGGGTCTGTTGTTCCATCATACTTTGGGACATCAGGCATCAAACTTCTTTGGAATTGGAAGGGGAGCAGCATGTAACGACCCGGCCGGTCGTTTTTGGAATTTACGCCCTGATTCCCCATTTACTGCTTTCCCTAAGTTCATTTCTGCTATTTTTGTTTGCCGGGACGTTCGGTTTTAGGATTTGGAGTGTTTCGGGATACTTAGTCCCTAAATGAGAGCTTAAGAGTTGAAAAATGATCCGTATTCGGAGCAGTGTGAAAAAGACCTCGGAATGGAAATCCGATGGTTCCGTTAGCTCCGTTAGGTGATTTCAGGGCTGGGAGCGCGTTCGGAATGTAATTTGGAGGCCTGTAGCTCATTTAGGCTTGAAATGCCGAAGTTTGAATTTTTGAAGTTCCGGTCCGATAGTGAATTTTTGATCTGAGGGTCGGTTTGGGATTCCGAACTATAGCTTTGTCATGTCATTTTGGATGTGCTTGCAAAATTTCAGGTCATTCGGACAAGGTTTGGATAGGTTTTTGATCGAAAGTGTGTTCGGTTAGAATTTGAAGTTCATAGGCTTGAATCTTTGATTAATTCGTGTTCCGGCGTTGTTTTAGGTGGTTTAAGGATTTGAGCAAGTTTGAATGATGTTATGGGATATGTCTGTAGGTTTGGTTGAGGTCCCGGGGGCCTCGGGTGTGTTTCGGATGCTCAACGGAGCAATTTGAAGTTAAAATTCATAGCAGAAAATTACAGGTCTGATATCCTTCTACGCGTTCACGTAGAAGGCATCGCGTTCGCGTAGAAGGCATCGCATTCGCGTTGCATTAATTTCTTTCTCATCACGTTCGCGTCCCCATATACACATTCGCGTAGTGCATTTCTGGAGGGTGTCCAATCCCTTCTTCGCGTTCGCATCCCATCTATCGCGTTCACGTAGGCCATCGAACCCAAGCCTTCGCGTTCGCGTCCCTCCCTTCGCGAACGTGTAGGTAAATTTTGAACCCCCATAATTTTCTTCTTTGCGGACGCTATCGCGTGATAGCGTCCGCATTCGCGATGGTCTAAATACCTGCCAGACAGATTAAAAATCCCATTTCGAGGGTTCACCATTTTTACAATATTTTGACTTCTAGAGCTCGGTGCTTGGCGATTTTTGAAGAGATTTTCACCTGGGCAACTTGGGTAAGCGATTCCCACTCGATATAGACCATATTCCATGAATCTCCTCTTAATTTTACCCTTTAATTTCGTGTTTTTGAATGGGAAGTGGGTAAAACTTCTTAAGCCTAATTGTGAGGATTTGAGGGGGTATTTGACCTCCGATTTGGGAGATTTTTATATGGTTGGACTCGTGAGAGTACGAGGGTTCTGAAAATATAAAAATTATTCGATTCCGAGATGATGGCTAGAGGGGAATTTTGGTCATTTTACCTATTTTTCGCGCTCTAGCTTTAGTTTTAATAGTGGAATCAGTTGTTTGCAAATTATTTATGATTTGTAATTGAATTGAATAGATTTGGGCCATTTGGAGTCGGATACTCGTGGCAAGGGCATCATTCCCTAGTTGATTTCGCACCGGTTCCAGGTAAGTGGCTTGCCTAACCTTGTGTGGGGGACTTCGTCCCTTAGGATGTGATAATTGGTAATTGAATGCCTTGTACGTGAGGTGACGAGCGCGTACTTGAGCAAATTGTTGAAAACCCGAATTTTTACTTAATTACTTGATTTGGATTCTCTTTCATATTTGTCCTGCTTTACTTGTTTTTATAGCCTGTGCTTGCGTAGAAGAGCATGTTTAATTGATCCAAGCTGCCTATTTGTTTAAATTTCCTTAACTGTGATTACGTGGAGCATGTTAGGCCAGTATTCCTTGATGCCTTGTATTGTTGTACTTAAATTTCTGAATATTTCTCTGATGTTGGTTGCGCATTTACATTGGGACTACGGATGCGGGATTCCGGGAGTTCCCCTTTGTTTGTTTACTTAGGGATTACGGGTTTGATTCCCGGGAGATCCCCTTGCACTTTTATTTTGGGACTACGGGACGGTATCCCAGGAGATCCCCCTGCCTTTTACTTTGGGACTACGGGATGGTATCCCGGGAGATCCCCCTGCATTTTATTTTGGGACTACGGGACGGTATCTCGGGATATCCCCTTGCACACTGATGATTTGATTACAGGACGGTATCCCAGGAGATTCTTTGATATTGATATGAGAAGAGGGCTACAAGACGGTATCTTGGAAGGACCTTGTTGGTATTCTTGAAATTTTGCTGTATTTACTTAGTGTTTCTGTTTTGTCCTGCAGTACTATATTTCATCGATATGTCTTATCACATAGCTGTGTTTATTGATTTTCATTAG
>MDKF010815041.1:0-83949 GCA_026770625.1 Nicotiana glauca | reverse complement strand
TCCCGTTTCGATTGTCCTTTAATTGGAAAAACTCCCTTGCGCCCTCGCGGGTAGCGCCAAAAGGAGGTGTGACATCGATGTTACAATTTACACAAGGAAACTGCCACTTTGTGTCAATGTACATCCTCTATCTCTGTTTATTACTCAAAACTTAAGGATCTCTAGGATGAATATGAGTCTATAATACCTACACCTAGTTGTGATTGTGTAAAGACAAGGGAGTTTATTGTGCATCTACAAAAAAAAAGGTATATCAGTTTTTAATGGTCTTGAATGACTCCTACTCACAAGCTCGGAGCCAAATTCTCATGATGAAGCCTTTGCCTACAGTAAATCAGGCTTATGTTATGCTTATGAGTGATGAAAGTCAACGAACTGTAGCTGCATCAGCTAGTATATTAGGTCCCCCTCCTATTATGAACCCTAATACCTATGATCCCACAACACTTTATAATGTTAAGTCTAATTCTAATTCAAGACCTAAAAGGAACTACAATGTTCAGTGTGACTTCTGCAAAATGAAAGGTCATAGTAAGGAGAATTGCTACAAAATCATAGGCTATCCAACTGATTTTAAGCCTAAGAGGAAAGGAGGAGCTAGTGCACACAATGTCACCTGGTTATTCTATGCTTTTTTATGCTGAAAATACTTCTCAGGGTACTCCCTTGCAGTCATTGCCTACAAACTACAGTCATTATCAGCTATGAGTCAAGGTGGTGGAAACTATTAGGGACAAGGAAGTGCTAGTGCTCAAGTTCACGGTAGTTCTTCTATTCCACAAGCCAGCAATGTTACAAACTCCCAATCCACAGCTCAGGGAGGTGTTTTTCCATTCACCAAGGAACGATATGAGCAAATTGTGCAGATCCTCAACAACAATCACAATAACACTTCTATTGCTTCCACTTCTCAGGAAAATGTAGCAGGTACTCACATTGCTCTCTTGGCTTCATCACCTAGTCTGCAGGAATGGATCATTGATACTGGTGCCACAAACCATATGGTTTCAGACTTTAACATGCTCACTAAAATATCCTTAGCTGCTCCTAGAGAGCCAAGACAGGGGCTACTACTAATGGAGATTTTACTCAAGTCACACATATTGGAGACAGTAATATTTCTGACAACAATGTTATTAAAGAAGTTTTCTATGTGCCTCAGTTCAAATTCAACGTGTTGTCTGTTTCAAATGTGACAAGAGACCTAAAATTCTTTGCCTCCTTTTATCCTAATTTCTGTGTATTCCAGGATCTCTTCAGTGGTAGGGTGAGGAAGATTGGTAGAGAGAGAGATGGCCTGTATTTTCTGCAAAAACATGGTTCCAAGAGACTCACTGCAATTTCACTGGCTGCAGCTGGAGTTAAAACACACAGGAGAAACTCTACTATAGACACAAAAGATTAGGTCATGTGTCTAGTTCAGTTCTTAATAAATTGTTCCCTGCAAAACTAGCAACTATTACTGATATCCTCCATAAATGCACTATGTGTCCATGTGCTAAGCAGAACAGACTGCCCTTTCCTAATAGTTGCATTAAAAGTACTGTTGCTTTTGATCTTATTCATGTTGATATGCGGGGTCCTTACAAACATACCACACTTGATGGTCATAGGTATTTCCTAACTATAGTGGATGATTTCACTAGAATGACCTGGTTATTTCTGCTAAGGCTAAAGTCTGATGTGTGTGTGGTATTGACTCAGTTTATTGCATTTGTTCAAACTCAATTTAACAAAGTTCTCAAGACAGTCAGATCTGATAATGGTTCTGAGTTTGTAAATTCTACTTGTCTTGCTCTATTTAAAAATATGGCATTGTTCATCAGAAGACTTGTGCATACACTCCTCAGCAAAATGGAGTTGCTGAAAAGAAGAACCGACATATCCTGGAGGTAACTAGAGCCTTGAGATTTTAAGCACAGATCACTATCAAGTATTGGGGTCACTGTGTTATTGCAGCTACCTATATTATCAACAGAATGCCAAGTTCTGTTCTAAATGGCTTATCCCCTTTTGAGTTGCTATATGGACAGGAACCTAACTTGGAGCATTTGAGAGTCCTTGGTTGTTTGTGTTATGCCAAACAAGTGCAAGAGACAGACAAGCTGCTTCCCAGGGCCAAACCTTCTGTCCTCATGGGTTTCTCTGACACTCAAAAGGGCTATCTGCTGCTGGATCCTTCTACTAATTGCTTCTTCATCAACATGGATGTTTCCTTTAAAGAGGATAGTTTTCCTTTTAAAGAGCTTCATCCTTCTCCACCTATATTTCTGCCTTCTGACTCTCCCACTTATGATGCAGACTACTTCTCCACATCACATAAATCCCACAGCTCAAATGAGGTTCCTTCTTCTTCACTCAATCAGAGTCCTGCAAGTGATACATCAAGCCAGGAGATATTTGAAGGAGTATCATTTTTACCACCTTCAGTTGATCACCACTGTACTGGGCTAAAGAGATCCTTGAGGACTAAGCAGGCTCCACTCTGGCTGAAAGATTTTGTAACATGTCCTAGTCACAAGGCTGTCCCTTATTCTATTACTAACAACATTTCATATGATGGTTTGTCCCCCAAGTACCAGTGCTATCTCGATGTTTTTTCTTCAATAGTAGAGCCTACCACATTTGAGGATGTTGTCAAGGACCCTAGGTGGGTTGAAGCAATGCAAGCTAAGATCAGTGCATTGGAGTCCAACCACACTTGGCATGTAGTTCCTTTACCTCCTGACAAAGTTCCAATTGGTTGCAAATGAATACATAAGGTGAAGCATAAAGCCACAGGAGAGGTGAAAAGATTCAAGGCTAGACTTGTAGCAAAGGGGTAGAGCCAACTAGAGGGTATTGACTACCAGAAAACCTTTAGTCCTGTGGTCAAAATGGTTACTGTTAGGACAGTGTTAGCTATGGCTGCCTTAGAGCATTGGCATATCCATCAAATGGATGTGTACAATGCATTTCTTCAAGGAGATCTACATGATGAGATTTATATGACTCTTCCTCAAGGCTTTCAGAGTCAGGGGGAGAACATTCCAGCATGCATATTTCTGAAATCCTTGTGTGGGCTTAAACAGGCACCAAGACAGTGGAATGCCAAACTCTCAGAAGCATTACTAAAGTTTGGATTCTCACAGAGTCAACATGACCACTCCTTGTTCATCAAAGGAATAGGTGAACACATCATAGTCATTTTGGTGTATGTAGATGATATGCTACTTGTTGGACCTAATCTGATGATGCTAGAAGAAGTCAAGACCAGTCTACAACAAGCTTTTAAAATGAAAGGCCTATGTGAACTGAAGTATTTCCTTGGCATTGAGTTTGCTAGGTCAGAACAAGGCATTCTAATGCACCAAAGGAAATATAGCTTGGAACTAATCTCTGAGCTTGGGCTGGGTGCTGCCAAACCAGTTGCTACTCCTATTGAAATCAACACTAAGTTGACAACCAAAGACTATGATGATCATACAGGCTTGCAAAGCACAACAACTGATGATCTGTTACCTGATCCCACCAGGTATCAAAGATTATTAGGAAAGCTTCTTTATTTGACTGTCATAAGACCAGACATAGCCTTCAGTGTTCAGACACTGAGCCAGTTCATGAAGAAGCCCAAAAGATCTTATGTGGAGCCAGCATAGAGAGTAGTCAGATATGTAAAGAATCAGCTTGGACAAGGCATATTATTGTCTACCAAGAAGAAGAATGTAGGTACAGCCTATTGTGATGCTGACTGGGTAGCATGTCCTCTCACTAGAAAATCAGTAACTGGTTTTTTAATTATGTATGGTGACTCACTAATATCCTGGAAGTCTAAGAACCAGAGCACTATCTCTATGAGCTCTGCAGAATCAGAATACATGAGCATTGCATCAATTGTGGCAGAGATAGTTTGGATACTATGACTATTCAAAGATGTTGGAATTCCTGTGGCTCTCCTTGTAACCATTCACACTAATAGCAAAGCTGCAATTCAGATAGCTGCAAATCCAGTATTCCATTAACGTACCAAATATATCGAGATTGATTGCCATTTTATAAGAGAGAAAATACAAAGTGGGCTGGTGAAGACTGAGTATGTGGCCACAAAGGAGCAACTTGCAGATGTTTTAACAAAAGGTTTAACTAGATTGCAACATGAATACTTAATGTCCAAGCTAGGTGTTCTTGACATTTTTGTATCACCTAGCTTGAGGGGGAGTGTTGAGGAAAGCGGAGTGACTTAAAGCTTGATGGGTATTTTAGTCTATTTACACTTAGCTAGATTAGTTAAGTAGGTAGGTGGTTAACTCACGTGTACATATATACACATATACTATTGTACATATTTTTTCAGAATGAATGAGGAAGCAGTTATTATTCCATTCCTTCTCTGTTCTTCTCTCCTTCTCTCCATTAACCTAAGCTCGTGCATGGTTGCTCTCCCATAAAGTTTAGCAAAACTTTAGCCGCTAACGAACTTTCATTATTAACGACATATTTTTTTTTTAGACTAAACTTTCCTCCTACTTTTTTTGTATTCTTTTATGTCTTAATATATTGTATCCTTTATTAGGAGAAGATATGAAACACTAAATTACTTTAGATTTTTTTTATTTAGAATTCCTAAATATAAGGAAAGTCTTTTGATTTTACAACTTTGTTCAATATAAAATATATTTTTAAAGGGTAAAAAAGCAGAACGACATTTCGCTAAGGGCTTTCGTACTTTTAATATAGTATATATATATATATATATATATATATATATATATATATATATATATATATATATATATATATATATATATATAAGTTGGGTGTTTAGTCTTGATATCATCATATAAGGATTAAGAAAGAGTTTTATGAGATTTCTCCATTCTTCTATGTTGGGAAAATTATAATTGTCAACAACAACAACCCAAAAAGTTTCCATAAGTGGAGTCTGAGGAGGATAGAGTATATACCTTACCCCTACCCAGGAGCGAATTTATAGGCAAATACATGGGGCACGTGAACCCATGATCTTTCCGTCAAACTAGGTATTTTATGTACATATTTTTTTATATAATTGGTCTAGTATTAACTGCTGTCATTCATGTTCCAAAGAGGTTAAATGGTGAACTTGGTTGAATATTGAGTTATTTACCGAGAGGACTAGGAATCAAATCTCACTTAATACTTTATTTTCTTTTTCCTTTTTTTAATGGTACATCCATATTATAAAAATTTTAGATCGGCGTATGCCCCTACCCGAAAAATAGAGAACAGAAAGACCATTAACAGAACCATAGGAATATAACAACATCATAAAATCAGAAAAAAAGATTATAATAATCAAAATATGATATTTTCATTTACACAGTTAACACATGAAAAGCAAAGTTAATCACACAACACTGGTTAAGAAGCACTAAAGGCTAAACTCATAATATCGTGATTTCAATTGTAAGTTTTTGATCATCGAATGGTCCCAAAGGGCAAGTCAAAAGTATGATTCATTACATGTTTGCATGCACTTGAACATGATTAAAAGCAATATCATGTTTTAAATTAGCGTAGACCACCTATTAATATGCCAACAAAACAAAATTGAAAGTATTTTATGATTACATTCGGATGTGTCCGAATCAATGTCATACAAATGTTGTAATTTTTTTTATTTTTTATTTTTTTGCTTAAATAGAAAAATATTTGGTGGAGAACCTACTTCTGTTAAACTGTCTAATGTCAAAACACCTAGCAGTTTGCACACCTATCGCACACCCACCAATATTTAGTTAATGAAATTACCTCAATGTTTCATCCTTATTATGTTTACGAAATTTTCCAAATACAAGGGTGTACATATTTGATTTTAAAATTAAGTGTATTTATAATTGAATCATATTACAGAAATGTTTTGTGTGACTTATCCCAAAATATATTAGTTGTAGAACAATATCAAATATCTAGAAGGTTTTGCAATCTACCTTCCTTAGTAGTAAAGTCTAAAACAAACCCAACAAACACTCACATATTCATTCATTTCCCAAGAATTTCTCAATCATGAGAAATCAACACTAACTTTGAGAGATTCACTCATTCCCGAGAATTAGCCACGGATTCAACACTAATCTTTTTGAATATATAAACAAACCAAAAACACACATTTCTCCCCACGGTATCGGTCAACCGTTACTCGTCCAAAAAACCAGTTAGCTTCCAAGAATTATCACAACACACAAATCCTACCCTTAAGAATCACCACCATCACCACCAACCACCACCACCACCACCGGCGTCATATAATGTCGTCTTCTACGGTCGGTGTCGCCAACTCAAACAACGGTTTTTCGGGTAGTTTAGCCTCCCCTTGTTGCACCAATAACTCAAAAGATTCCATGGAGGATTTAGTTGCCTTGAAGATCAGCCTATTGGGTGATTATCAAATTGGAAAGACTAGTTTTTTGGTTAGTACATTACTACTAGAATTATTTTTATGCAATATTATTGGCATGCAGAGACAGATATAAGATTTAAATGTAATAGGTGCACCGAGGAGCAGAACTAAAAGAAAGCAAATTTTAAAAGGGTTCAACAAATTTCCTTCGCGGGAAAATTGGACTGCACTCAACGATTGAATAATCCCCTGATATAAATTCTTGGTTTCGTCACCTCTTAATTCCAAAAATGGAAAATTCGACACGATTGGGATTTTTTTTGGAAATTGGAAGCTTCATCTGCATATTTTTAGAACAATTTTTCCGTAAAACAAGTGTATTCTTTATAATTTGTGTTTATATATTGGATCTCTCTAGCTTGAAAATCGTTAGTTCGATATCTAATCATTTTTTTTATAATTCAGACGAAGTATGTAGGAAAGGAGAAAGGGGAAGAAGGTTTTTCAATAACAGGGTTAAACCATATGGACAAAACTCTGTGTGTTAGAGGTGCTAGGATCTCCTATAACATTTGGGAAGTCGAAGGTATATACATCCAATTCCTACTTTTCTTTATTTATCTTAAGCAAAAGCATTCAAAAGATATAAAAATGTGAAAAAGAATTAATTATTCAAGGAGAAATTTTCTAAATTAATCTTGACGATAATTATAATGCAGGTGACGTTTCTCATATTCCAGTAGCTTGTAAAGACTCAGTAGCAATGTTGTTTATGTTTGATCTCACAAGTCGGTGTACGTTGAATAGGTATGACTCTCTTTTTTTTCTTTCCCTTTTTAAGAGCATGAAAGTAATTAGAGGATCATTACCTGTGATTAATTAGTCTCTAATATAATTATTTTGGTCAATAACAGTGTCATTAGCTGGTATCAACAAGCCCGGAAATGGAATCAGGTAAGAAGATCCAAAGCTTCCTTTTTTATTTTCTTGATTTGTGTTTCCTGTAATTTGTTCTTTCCAAATGAAATGTTAAAGGGTATATGTTAATCTGATTTTCTTTTTTGTTTTTGTTTTTGTTTTTGTTTTCAGACGGCAATTCCAGTTCTAATAGGAACAAAGTTTGATGATTTTGCCCAATTACCGTTAGATGTGCAATGGACAATCGCTTTACAGGTATCATTCTCTTTCTGTGTGACACCAATCAAGGATGAAAAGCATTGAATTCTACAGTATTGCTTAAGAAAAAATAAAGTTCATTTGCTAACAAGTCTTAGGAATTTTGATATAGATTTAAGATACAATGTGTATTACAACAACAATAAATCCAGTTTGATACTACAAATGGGGTGTGAAAAAGGTAGTGTGTACACAGAATTTACCTCTACCTTATAGAGATAGAGAGGTTGTTGCCGTCTACGTCATCCTCTCTTCTGCTGTTTTGTTACTGTTATACTGATTTCATTAAGGCAGTAGATTATTTTGATTGGATTTCGAACATCGTCTCCATTCCCAAGAGGGATGGACGTGTTCACATATGCATGTTACTGTTCTATTTTTGAAATCTCAATAAAGCATGTTCCCAAAGATGATTTTCCGCCGCCGAACATTGATTTGCTTGTGGACAAGACTATTGTAAAAGTATGCCTACTACTCTTTTCTGACGATTGGAATATAGAGAAGAAATTCCTATATTTCCTATCTAAGCCCACCTACCGCCTTCCTTCCGGAGCAATAGAACTTCTTTCTAACTTCATTCAAAAAACTGATTTTGGATCAGGAATCAAACTTTTCTTTTGTTGCTTCTTTCACCGGCATGAGCCACCTCTTCTTTTTTTCTGGAGAGTGGGCACCCTAGTCTCAGGATTTGGTTCTTTGTTTTCTACCTTTTGTGAAGACCTTTGGCTCAAGGAACATTGAAGATAAAGCAACCAAGTAGCAAAAAATAGTTACAATAATGTAATATGGTAAGGGGCGCGAATGCCACAACATTTACTACTGATAAGAATAGGAGGAACATTAATATCTGTCAATCTACAACCCTAATCCTCGACCTTCATACCTTTCTATCATGGTTACTGATTGATAATATTAAAGATTTTTGCATAATCAATTTTGAACATATTAGTTATCATTTTTATTAAGTTACGGATTGATACTTTTCATAGAAATTTACTTGTAATTAACTTAATAGTGATGTTATTGTGATTTTATACGCCGTCAATGCACTTAAGCTTAACTCATTTTGTACTCATTGTGTTCCAATGATTCTTTGGGCAGGCAAGAACATATGCTAAGGCACTAAATGCAACCTTATTCTTCTCAAGTTCAACTTACAATATAAATGTGAATAAGATCTTCAAGTTCATTACAGCCAAGATCTTCAACTTACCATGGACATTGGAGCGTAATCTCACCATTGGAGAACCCATTATAGACTACTAGATTTTCTTCCACTTTTTGGGGTATTAAACCCTCTCTTTTCCCAAAGAAGTAAACAAGGAAAAAACATTTTAAATGTAGATATGAGAAAATTTGTAAATCTCCTAGAAAAACAAATGACTCTGCATAGTCAACCGGTCACTGGATCTTGTTAGTGTTGCTACGACCAGTGAAAATTCGGGTTGACTTGGTATGTCATTTTGTAAAATGGAGAAATCTGTGCAATGGAGAACATTTTTCTTGTTTTCTTTCTACTGCACAATGACTTTTGTGTTATGAATAATTTACACATTGGATACTACATTGGATGCCCATATTGTGAATAGCTTAAAGATTAAATCTCCTATTTTATGTCAATCATCTTTACATTTTATGCCTATAAAAGACTATGTAATTGCAATGAAAATACACACACAATTGAAGAAGAAAATCTCTTCCTTCCCTCTATCTCTATTTCTTGTTCATATTTTACTAAATTGCTTTTATTTCTTGTTCATGTTTTACTAAATTGCTTTTATTTCATAACACGTTATCAGCACGAGTCTCTAACCAATTTAGTTTGATCTATTCCTTCTTCAAGAATTTTCGCATATAGAAATAGAAGAGACAGTATCATCATAAATTAAAGATACAATGAGATGAGTACTCAAGCAGTATATTTGATATCACTACATTGTTGGCATAGCTTACAGCTTATGATAACACACAAACCTTTATGCTATATTTCACTATATTTCCAAGAAGGTATGGTTTGTGTAATTTGATTTATGCAATTTGTACTTTATGAATTTACGTATCCACAAATATGTTACTACTATCACATAAGATATGACATTAAAAAAAAGCGCTTCAAATAGTCTTTTTGTAGAATAGTTCTTAAATCAGAAACTTCTTATGACCAATAACTAATAATAGTTGAGAAATTATGATTTTAGATACATATTGAGCTATATTTTTAATGAATAGTAGGTCGTGCTTGCATAAGAAATGCACTTTATTGTAGTTGTCACTCATCTCCTGGTTTATATTTCTTTTTCTGAAAAAAAAATAGTAACCATTTATATTAACCACAATTCATTTCTTTTTGGCATGATTATAGTGAAGGTAAATAACGCTTCTTTGCAATTTTATCTAAGTACATTTGAATCTAGAATTAATAATAATAATAATAATACTCCTCGTAACTATTTTAATTTGATAAGATAAAATATTAGTGCAAGAAGTATGCATTACACCAAATTATAGTTCTTATCAAATTAACATGTTTAATCATTTCTATATGGAAAGTATGTAGTAGTAGCTAGTAGAAAGAGAATTGTCCACTATTTTGTTTTGATTCCCTGATTGACTTAAAGGTTCTGCTATATCTCTTTGTATATCTAGAGAGCATAATACTTAACTTCACAAAAGTACATAGTAACTAATAGTACTATTATTCTATTTGATATATCATTTTTCCCGAATGTTCTCGTCATATCACTTTCATCTTGAAGTAGTCTTATTGCAGCAAGGACCACATGCTAATTTTCAATCTTATTTTATATTTTTATATATTTGTTTGACACTAATTACTTAGCTAATTTGAGTAAACGAAAGTCTATTGTTGAGAATTATATCCAAATGATATTATGAAGAGTTTAACTCAAGAGGTAAGTATTTCCTTCGTATTTGAAATTATTTTTGTCCTTTGCTATTAATTATATCAACTACAATGAGTTCAAGTCGCAATGAACCATGAGGGTAAGACATCGGGATCAAGTCTCGATGCTCCATGATGATAAAAGTTCGGTTTAAGTCCCAACTCATTATCATCTAAAATGCCTTTATATGGGTAAGAATTTGGTTTTAAGTACCACTGTACCATATGAATGATATATAATGACTAAAGAAAAATAATATATTTTTCCTAGAAAAGTCATAAATCTTTTCCCACTTGATTTGCTCCATTCTTGAAGTGAATATGGTAGCTGGCACAATAAGTCTAAATAGAGACAAGTGGTTGACTTGTGACAAATTAAATAATAATAATAATAATAATAATAATAATAATAATAATAATAATAATAATAATAATAATAATAATAATAATAATAATAATAATAATAACACTAAAGCACATCGCTATGATTATACTCCATTCTTGGAAGAGAATGTGACTTGTGATAAACATTGAAATGTATACTAATTCATGATGGTGAATATGGCAATAAGTGATAAAAATAATGAATAAAGACATGCAATGCATGATTGGATTTTGAGTGAAATAAAGATAATAAATATTATTGTGTGGTTAGATGAATATGTCATTCATCGCTTACATGTGATATGCCAAAAATATTTTGCCATGCCTTATAAAAGTTATTAAAGGTAAAATTAAAGCAAGAAATAATTTTGCTTATGATGAGTTTGACCATGATAATTATGATATGATTTTCTCCACAAATGAGACATTTACCATGTAGATGGTGTGATAAAAGATCTTGCAGTACAAAATTAATTAAGAGCTTCGGAAGAGCTAATTTATTCTCGGATGAAATTGTTCATGATATTGATATTGTAGTAAGTCTCAAAAGAAACTTTGAGTTTCAAATATATTAGCCAAAATGATTGGCATATTGAGACTATAAATGAAATGGAGATTGAATATCTTTTTTATTACTATAATCATACCGGATAAATATGAAAGGTTACCTGATTTATCTTCTATTTGTACTACACAAGTATAAATATGGTGATAGAATCACAAGCCACAAGTAAATTAGAGGTTTACTGAAATAAATATTAGTTGGCATCACCAGTTGGACATCCCGGTTCAATTATGATGCGAAAAATTAATTGAGAATTACATTGGCATATGTTGAAGAATAAAATACTCTTCAAGAATTCTCTCGTGCTGCTTATTCTCATGATATATCAGTTAAGGTTGGGATTGAATCCCTTGATTTTCTGTAACGAATAAAAGGTGATAAATATATTGGCCCAGTCACCTGCCATGTGGACCGTTTACTATTATATAATTTTAACAGATGCATCTATTCTATGGTCACATGTGCATTTGTTATCAACTTGCAGTTTTGCTTTTGATTGCATGCTCAAATTATTAGAGCACAGTTCCAAATTATAAATTATGATGATATATCTTGATAATACTGGTTTAAATCCAAGTTGGTTTAACAGAAATTGTATGCCTCCAATTATAGATAAATCATTGGTTATGAGAACAAAACTCCCAAAAATGAAATTTGGTATGAGATGTATTATTTTAATATACAGCAACACTTGTACGCATTTAGCCAAGTTATGAAAATTTCTCCCTATCACAATCGGTTTAGGGTCAGGAACCAAATAATTTTTACATAGAAATATGGATGTGCTATATGATTTAATTAGGCCACCACAATGCACAAAGATGGGTTCCCAAAGAAGGTTGGAAAATGTGTTGGTGATCCCAACATTAGGGGGAGAGAATGGACATCTGAGAAAGTAATATGTGAAATGAATTAGTTTGAATACATATAGATCCTCGTACAAGAAAATATGAACTTGAAGTTCAAGTCATAATTCATTTACAATTATTGCCAGACGCATTTGTTGACCCAAAGCTAAATGTCATATTTCAGATGCTAATGCTCCAAATAGAATAAAGTCCATAAGGGACATGGTCTATGGCACGCATGAAGTGTAACAGGCCAATCGGTTCCAAAGATAAAACTCCTTGAAAAAGGAGAGGGGCAAATGTTCAAAATGGTCATAATAAGGAGGCAAGTGCTCTAGAAGAGTACCACGACATAACACTTCGTAAGACCTCATGTGAGAGGCTCGGGTACCTGAAAATAATGAGATAAATAGATCTCAATAAGTTATGTCTTTATTATATAATAATTGAACCGATATAAAATTATCGTCGACGATATTGTTAACATAATGTAGCACTCAATATTACTAATATTGACGAGGATCTTGAGCTCAAATCTATCATGAAATTTGGACAGATAAATGATTGGCCAAATAAAATAAAATAAAAATACGCAATAAAAATTTACTCCACTTGAAAAATATAAAGTTGGACAGAGTCCCAACACCTAAAAGTATAAATCCAGTGGATGTAAATGTGTTCTTGTATGAAAAAGGTCAAGTCGATAGACATAAGGATGACTTGTGTCATAAAAATATTTGTAAATATCCTGGCAATGATTATATAGAGACATGTTCTCTTGTGGTGGATATAGTCATTTAAGATTTTAATCTGGCAATACATGAAAAACTTGATATGCGTATAATGAAAATCATTGAAGGATTTAAATTGTTCAGAAGCATATAAAAGTTTTCGAGAATCTTCTTCAATAAAGTTTCAGAAATCTTTATACGGATTGAAACAATCAGGTCGTATATGGTATAATCGCCTGAGAGAGTACTTGTTGAAAGAAGGGTACAAGAATGATCCAATTTATCATTGTGTCTTTATAGAAAGGTCTGGGTCTGAATTTGTTACAATCGCCGTGTATGTTGATGATTTAAATATCATTGGAACTCCTGGGGAACTTCCAAAAACATTAGACTGTTTGAAGAAAGAATTTGAAATGAAAGATCTTAGAAAGATAAAAAAAATTTCTTGGTCTACAAATTGAGTATATGAAAGATAAAATTTTTATCCATCAATCAACATACACTGAAAAGATTTTAAAGCAATTTTATATGGATAAAGCACATCCATTTAGTACACCGATGGATGTGAGATCACTCGATGTAAAGAAAGATCCATTCCGTCCTCATGAAAATGATGAAGAACTTCTTGATGTCGAAGTACCATATCTTAGTACAATTAGGGCATTAATGTATCTTGCCAATAATTTCCGACCAGATATAGCTTTCTCAGCAAGCTTATTGGCAAGATTTAGTTCTTTGCCAACAGAAAGACACTGGAATGGTATTAAACGTATATTCAGATACCTCCAAATGACCATTAATATGAGTTTATTTTATTCAAATGAATCCAAGTCATTATTGATTGGTTATGCAGATGTAGGATATTTGTCTTATCCACACAAAGATTGATCTCAGACAGGCTATTTATTTATAAGTGGAGGTACAGCCATATAATGGCGTTCGACAAAACAAACTATGGTTGCTACTTCTTCAAATCATGCAGAGATAATAGCCATTCACGAAGCAAGTCGAGAATGCGTTTGGTTGAGATCGATAACTCAACACATTCAACAAACATGTGGTCTTTCTTCGAAAGAGAATATTCCAACAATATTATATGAAGACAACGCTGCATGCATAGCTCAATTGAAAGGAGGATATATCAAATGAGATAGAACAAAATACATTTCACTGAAAAAAATTTCACTCATGATCTTCAGAAGAATGGTTAAATAGATGTACAACAAGTTCGTTCAAGTGATAATTTGGTTGATCTGATCACTAAGGCATTACCAACCTTAATATTTGAAAAGCTGATATATAAGATTGGAATGCGTCATCTTCGAGACATTAAGTGATTTTTCTTTAGGGGGAATAACTACACGCTGCACTCTTTTCCTTAACCAAGGTTTTGTCCCACTGGATTTTCCTGGTAAGGTTTTTAATGAGGCAGCAAACAATGCATATTATAAATAACTATGTACATCCCAATATTTTTTTTTTAAAGTTTTTAATGAGACACATTATCTTACATGGACATCCAAGGGGGAGTGTTATGAATAATTTGTACATTGGATACTACATTGGATGCTACATTAGATGCCCATGTTGTGAATAGCTTAAAGATTAAATCTCCTATTTTATGTCAATAATCTTTACTTTTTATGCTTATAAAAGGCTATGTAATTGCAATGAAAATACACTCACAATTGAAGAAGAAAATCTCTTCCTTTTCTCCATCTCTATTTCTTGTTCATGTTTTACTAAATTGCTTTTATTTCATAACATTTTGCAAATTTTTGAACAGAGGATATCTTGTTCAATTGTGTTGGGCCCTCCCAATGTTGAAGTCCCAAAATATAATGAGATAAATGGCACTTCAACGGAAATGCATCTATTTTCATTCGAAAACTTTCTGCTTGTTTTCAGTTACTTCATTATCGGAAAAGAGGGTTTCAGAGTTCCGTCTCAATTTATATGATCGTGTTTGACTCATCACATAGTTATAAAAAAGAAGAAGACTATTTTATGTTTAAAACAAGTTGTAAACATTTGTTTGATTGTAAATTATTTCATTAAGAGTAAAATAAAAAAGATTAAAGTTAAATAATTTTTTAATGAGTTAATACACTAAAACCCCCTAAACTATTACGTTTTTGTCAGTTTCCTGCTTAACTATCTGGTGTCCCCAAAGTCCCCTAAACTATATTTTTCTTCATATTGAAACAACCTCGTTATATTTCTAGCAAATCGAGTGTAATAACTTGCTATTGCACGCGTGATGACTGAAAAATCTATCAAAAGGCCCCCACTTGATAGCATGTAACGGCTAATTAAACCTTTCTTCCTCATTTATTCACTTTCTTCCTCTCTTTTTTCACCATTTTTCTCATTTTTTCATCATTTCTCCATCTGGTGCCATCTAAAATTCTCCCTCTCTTGTTATTACTGGATCTATTTTTTTTATCTTTCTCATTTTATTCTTCGTTCATTTATTACCGAATTTATTTGAAAGAAGAAACACTCATTCAACAACTCAGATAAATGATCTAATTTTTTGGTAAAATTGACTTGAAGTTACCCAACAAATTTAGATAATAATTTTGCAACAAAGAAGTTAGTTTTTAAAGAAGTAATACCTATGCATAACTATCTTCTTCAAATCAACTCAAAGTTTTACTAATAATCTTTACTCATTTAGAACTCCAATAAACCCTAAATTTTTCAGCAAACCCTAATTTTTATCCCCAATCTTGAACAAAAATAAAATAAGACTGAGAAATCGAGGGTTAATGGGGGGAATTCAAGGTTACAATAAAGCTTAATGGAGAAAATCGCTACTGAGAGGTGTAGTATCCATCATCGGAAGAGAGGAGAGAAAAGGAGAACTGACGAAAATAATTTTATCCTGCCCCTCTTTTTTATTTTCTAATTGGGTGATGTCACGACCCGAATTTCTAACCGTTGGGAACGTGAGGATGCATACTCCTGAAAGCTAGGCAAGCCTACAAATACGAATCTACACATTACTTATCAACTCAAACAGTAAAGAAAATACTAGTTTGAACTAAACAGATATAAAATGCGAAAGTTTTATAACAGATCAGAACTCTAAAACAAGTATACCCTAATGATCCGACGTCACAATTTTACGAACATCTAATAATTTCTACAAATACTGATTTAAAGGAAGTACAGTTGTTCTCGAAATAAAAAGAAACAGGAAAATCTAGGATATAGGGAAGGGGACTCCAGGGTCTGCGAACACTGGCAGATTTACCTTGGGTCTCTTATGGACTGAAGGCAGTAACCCATACTCAACTCACGAGGTCCAACACCGAAATCTGCAAAGAAAGTACAGAGTGCAATATTAGTACAATCGACCCCATGTACTTGTAAGTGCAAAGTCTAACCTCGGTAAAGTAGTGATGATGCTAGGACACGATAAACATCATAAACCTGTACAGTTAATCAATATACTAACAGGATAACAATAATAAAAGTTAAGCAGAAATGAACGGGAAGGGGCAACATGCTATGAGGGTTCCAACATAAAGGATCACATCAGTAAAGGAATCTAAAAATCTAAAACACTTTGAACTGATAATAACAATAAACACAACAAACAAAAATTTGCACGGCATCACCCTTCGTGCTTTTACTCTCAATCCTTACCAAGTGAATAATATAAATGAGCACGGCATCACTCTTCGTGCTTTATCACTCTTCCTCACCATATGAATAATACACATGTGCACGACATCATCCTTCGTGCTTTATTACTCCTCCTTACCATATCAATAGTATAAATGTGCACGAGATCACTCTTCCTCACCATAACAACAACAGAAACAATAACAACCTGGAAAGGACATAACAATCAAACAACTTTGTTTCATCATTTAATTTCACAATACAAATCTCAACGTGAGGCAATACTCACCCAATAGCCAAACCAGGAACAACATAGTAAAACTTGTTAACATGAACAATAACTAGTTTAAGCGGGAATAATATGTATAAAGAAACACAACTGTCACAAGTACAGAACTCACTCGCATGCTATGACCCGATAACAATATATAAATACTTGTCACCACACTTATACGGCGTACTCAACAACTAACAAGTAGCAAATATGGCAAACAATACCTAATCCCACGAGCTAAGGTTAGCCACAACAATTACCTCGATTTTACGGCCATAATCAAACCTCAATTACAACTTTACCTCTCGATTCCACCTCCAATCAGCTTGTATCTAGTCATAATTAATTTAATAAAATTAATAAATGCTAAAGAAATCAATTTCAATGCTTAATTATAGGTTTCCCAACATTTTTCCCAAAATGTCAAAATCGACCTCGGATCCGCTTGGTCAAAACTCGAAGTTCGGACTAAAATTCGATTACCCATTCACCCCGAGCCCGGATATGAAATTAGTTTCAGAATCCGACCCTAAATCGAGGTCTAACTTCCTAAGTTTGTAAAAATCCCAATTCCCCCAAAATTCCTAATTTCTACCCTAAAAGAACAAGATTTAGGCCTAGAAATATAATGTGTGTTGATGGAAAATGAAAGAGATGAGTCGAAGAACATAAACATATGATTTAGTGTTGAATCCTGACTTCAAAAATCGCCCAAGGTTGAGTTTTAATGGAAGAGATATTAAAATTTTGAGAAAATCTCGACCTAGGTTCTGTTTTAAAATCACTGGACAGGTCTTCTTCGCGTTCGCGAGAAGCCTGTCACGTTCGTGATGCAGTGCTCCTATTAACCTTCGCGTTCGCGAGACACACTATGCGTTCGCGATGATATATCCATCCTGACCTTCGCGTTCACGATCCGCTAGCCGCGTTCGCGTAGTGTATCATTCCCCTCCCCCAGTTCCCATTCTTCACGTTCGCGATAGGCGTTCATGAAGGGTAATTCCACCAATGCTTCGCGTTCATGACCAGTGCCTTGCGTTCACGTAGAAGGATTTCTCCTTCAGACCAACCTACTCTCCACGTTTGCGAGAGATCTTTCGCGAACGCGAAGAAGGATACATCTTTGCACCCGCAACAGCAAAACAACAGAAATCTCTAAGTCCAAAACACCCCGTGACCTATCCGAAACTCACCCGAGCCCTCAGAGCTCCAAACCAAACATGCACAAAAGTCTAAAAATATCATACGGACTTGCTCGTGCGATCAAATCGCTAAAACAACATTTTAAACAATGAATTTAACATCGAAATCAATGGAATTCTCAAGGACACTTAAAGTTTCTGCTTTCACAACTGAGGGTCCGAATCACCTGATATCACTTTCGTTTTTCACCAAATTTCACATATAAGGTTTAAATATTATAACAGACCTATACCGCGCTCCTGAACATAAATACTGGCCCGATACCAATAAGTCCAAACATTATTCAATTTCCATAAACTCCTTATATGTTTAGTTAACGATTTTCCTAAAAAATTCTTTTCTCGAGTTAGGGACCTCAGAATTCGATTCCAGACATACACCCAAGTCTATATTTTACTACGAAACCTATGCGACCTTCAGAACACGGGTCCGGGTCTGTTTACCCAAAATGCTGACCGAATTCAACAAAAATCATCTTTTAAGCTAAAATTCATTATTTCTTAATAATTTTCACATAAGGGCTTTCCGGATATACACCCGGGCTGCGCACACAAATCGAGGAGAAAGAAAACGAGGTCTTGAAAATATAGGGATATCTGCTTCGCATATCGGACTCGGTCTCCCAAGTAGCTTCCTCAACAAGCTGACCTCTCCACTAGTCACGAATAGAAGGAAATTCTTCAATCTCAACCGATGAACTTGCCGGTCTAGAATAGCTACCCGGCTCCTCTTCATAGGTCAAGTCCTTGTCCAACTAGATACTGATGAAGTTTAACACGTGGGATAGATCGCTGTGATACTTCTGAAGCATGGACACATGAAACACTAGATGCACACTTGATAAACCTGGAGCAACGCAAATCTGTAAGCCAATTCCCCCACTCGATCAAGGATCTTAAAAGGCCCGATGAACCTAGGGCTTAGTTTCCCCTTCTTGCTAAATCTCATCACGCCCCTTCATGGGCGATAGCCGAAGTAACACTCGCTCCCCGACCATGAATGCTATATCACGAACCTTACGGTCTTCCTGGATTGAGCTATACGAAGCTTATCCTGAATAATCTTAACCTTATCCAAGGCATCATGTACTAAATCTGTACCCAACAACTGAGTTTGTCCCAGCATAAACCACCCAACCAGCGACCGATATCGTCTAACATATAATTCCTCTTAAGGGGCCATCTGGATGCTCGACTGATAGCTGTTGTTGTAGGCAAACTCCGCTTACGGCAAAAACTGATCCCAAGAACCTCCAAAGTCAATAGCACATGCGTGGAGCATATCCTCCAAAATCTGAATAGTAAGCTCGGACTGTCCGTCTATCTGAGGATAAAATGTTGTGCTAAACTCGACCCGCGTACCCAACTCACGTTATACTGCCCTCCAGAAATGCAAGGTAAAAATTTTACCTCGGTCAGAAATGATAGACACGGGCACACCATGAAGATGAACGATCTCCTAGATGTAGATCTCTGCCAACCGCTCTGAAGAATAGGAAACTGAAATGAAATGCGATGACTTGGTCAACCTATCAACAATAACCCATACTGCATCGAACTTTCTCTGAGTCCGTAGAAGTCCAACAATGAAATCCATAGTGTTATGCTCCCACTTCCACTCAGGAATCTCAATCTGGTGAAGCAAACCAGCAGGTCTCTGATGCTCGTACTTTACTTGCTGACAATTCAAACACCGAGCTACATATGCAACAATATCTTTCTTCATCCTACTCCACCAATAATGCTGCTGCAAATCCTGATACATCTTAGCGGCGCCCGAATGAATGGAATACTGGGAACTATGGGTCTCCTCTAGAATCAACTCGCAAAGTCCATCCACATTAGGCACACAAACTTGACCATGCATCCTCAAAACTCCATTGTCCCCAAATATAACATGTTTTCGTGCGACACTATATCCCTAAGGACAAGCAAATGAGGATCATTGTAGACATGTGATTTTTGACCCTCCCCAAGATTTTTCATATTTTAGCACGTAAATATTTAATTTTGGCCGAATATAGCTATTTCAATTAATTTTTACTCTTTTACTTTATTTTATTACAAGAAAACAAAAATTACAAAAAAATAGTTTCATTAATATTTTGTAGTCATTTTTATCTTGAAAAATACCAAAATAGTTTTGTTTTAACGGTCAGTCTTATTTTAATATATCTTCCATCTTTTTCGTATTTCCTATATTTCTTATAATGCTGTTATTTTGTTATTTTATATTATGTTATGTATTTTATGTTATTTTATTATGAGTCTACTGATAGTACTAATATATCGTCGCTCGTGGCTTTCTTGAGCTGAGGGTCTCCTGGAAATAGCCTCTCTACCTCTCGGAGTAGGGGTAAGGTCTGCGTACATATTACCCTCCTCAGACCCCATTTGTGGGATTATACTGGATTGTTGTTGTTGTTGTAGTCTTATTTTAATAGTTATTTTACTTATGTAGGATACATTAATAAATGATATTGTATCTTTAGTCTCGTTCGTCGAGAAAGAATAAATTTGGGCTCAAACAACCCATCTTTAGCCCTAATTTTCGGACCTAGCCCATAATAACCCAAGCCCAATACCCCAAAACCCTAAACTTTGACTATAAAAAGAGACCCTAGACCTACGCAAAAGGGGGCGGACACATTTTGAGAATCAGCGCCATTTTCATTACAACAGACCCCCATCGTTCTTCTAGGAGAAAACCAGAGCCGTAACTTTCTTCTGCATAGATAATTTTCATAACTTCCATATTTCCGGTAAATCGCCATGATTCCACCTTAAACCATCTACTTTACAATGTTGCACCTTAAATCACTACAAGAAATGAGGTTTTTAGTGACAGATTTCAATAACGACTATATAATTCGCCACAAAAAGTAGGTGTTTTAGTGGCGATGTATTAAATTTGCCACAAATAATTACACCTTCGGTGACAACAATCATAGTTGCCATGAAAAGGGTGCTTTTAGTGACAAATAAACTTAGGTCGCAATAAATACTTGTAACTATACCGCTAAATTTCACTTTCCCGCAAAAATAAAAATTTGACGCAAAAGTTTTAGTAGCAATTCATAGATAGTCGCCATGTATAAGAATGCGTGGCGACTTAGTCGCCACAAAAACTGTAATTTAAATTCTTTAAATATAATAAAATCAATATTTTTCGGAAAACAGAGGGGCAAAACCAAAGTCTGCAAAGTTTTGTTTCCCGCGAAAGCAAAAAGTCAGGAACCAAAAACAAAACCCTACAATTTTGTTATATCTTTTCCAACTACAATTCTTTCAAATAAGAAAAACCAAAGGAAAGAAGTTCTATATGGTGCAACTACAATTTCGCAAAAGTAAACTTGTGAAAAAACTTCTCTGTGCTAACATCATATTAGGAACGTTTTTCTGCTCAGATTTCTCCAGGTAATATATTTTTCCCTCTTTATGTGTTTATGTGAATTCACTCGAAGTACTCCAAAAATCATGATGTTATGGTTTTCTTTAAAAGAGCTTAATCCACCAGATGTCTTCACTCATTACATGGAAAAATTTGGTGTTCTTCGTTTTCAGTTTTTTCAATTACAAAGCTTTTTTTTTTCTTTTAGTCACTCATTCTCTATATTGCCTTTGGTTATGCATTTATATCAAAATTTCTCCAGCTTTGCCATTAATTAGCAATAATTAGCATATGTGGATTCTGAGTTCTGTATAGTTCTTCTCTGCTATTTCTTGAAAATTTCCATCAAGAACAAAAATAGTAATGACAAAGGGAAGAACATCGATGCCACTTGTGAGTTGTGTCTGATGAAATCTCCCAGCAAAAGGAGGGTGTCAATGGTGTGAAGAGAAATTAGCTCCAAAAGTTAATCGGTGATAGTACCATTAATGGCTAATGAAGCTTAGTTATAGACTTCGCTCTGTTTAATGGATCCTGTGCGTTTGTCTCAATATTTCTTATCAAATTGAATTTTCTGTTATACAGATTTTGACATGCTTATGCTTCATATTTACATCTATTTTTAGGAATAGTTATGTATTAGTTGCGGCTGATAATCACATCGCTTACTGGTTTACATGGACGGATGCACTTTATATTAAGTGGTGTCGGACACCGCTTCGTCGGAAAATTTTAAACACACATGTATAATTAATACCCAAATTACTGCATATAAACAGTAATGACATCGCCTGCATATCAACTCTTACTGCATACATTCTTTTCATCTCGTGTTTCTATAAGCTTTTGTGTTTGTATTATTGCCCTTACCTTCACTAACTGATTTACTAGTGTCAACATCCATATGTACACCCTTTTGCCCAGTCTTTTTAACGCCTAAATTCTGGTCCTTAGCAGTCTGTTAAACCAGAGTCCCCTGCTCGCTTTCAGCTAAACTATTTGATAGATTAGCCTCTACATTGTTGGCCTTAACGCCTGAAAACACTCTTCGATCAGATGCTGCATTATTATCCTTAACAGGTGCATAATCTCGATCAATATCAACCTTTAGGCTTGCAGCAGTTGACATTCCAGTGATAACTGGTGTTGCACTTTGCCCAGGTATTTTACTGCCTACCATATGGACCTCACCTTTGGTTACAATATGTGGATCCTTAGCATCTGAATTCTGTCCCATATCACGTTTATCACCACCTACCTTAAATTGCCCAGACTCACCATCTCGATCAACAACTTCCATTAAATTTGCAGTTGGCACAACAGTTGCATCATTAGAAGAATGCAATTTATCATAAGCCTGAACCACTGGATTTACAGCGTCAAAAATTCTTGCCAAAGCTTGTCTTGCAGGAACATCACGAGAAGGTTTAGAGGGACCCTTATCGACCATTGAAGCCTCACCAACTCCTTCACGATCATGACCTGCATCTCCTATAGACACACATTTAGTTATTTGATTCTTCACAGGCTCATTGTTCATGTTACTAGCTTGACTGCCTTCTGCAATTTGCACAACCTGCTGCTCAACTTTTTCTCTTGCTGCTTCACCTCCTTGCTTCCCCTCCTTATTCGCTCCTTTACAATTAACAACAAGACTAGCTTCCACCACATGATCATCAGCCACCTTTGGACATGTACCAGGTGATAATATAGCGGCAGCAGTAGCAAGCTTATCATAAGCTTGAACTACTAGATTTACAATATTGGACACCCTTGTTAAAGCCACCTTAGTAGGCACATATCGAGAAGGTGGATATGGACCTTTGACAAGCTGTGAAACATCACCAGCAGAGTTACCAAAAGCAACTCGATTATCATTGTTCTGATTAACAACTTCTTTTCCTCCTTTATTTTGTAACACCTGCTTTCTCAACCAATTTATTTTTTTCTACTTCCTCTATCAATTTACCTTCTGTTGCTGCTCTTTCCTTACCTCTTTGTTCTGTTCTTTTAGCATTTAGATAATCCCTGACATCCCCTTTCAGCCGGTAAGTCATGGAGAGATCAACAATTGGCAGATTACTCTCCACTGGTGCACCAGTTTTGTCCATCTCCTCTGCAGCTTGACTCTTCATTACTCGACACGATTTTTCCCTGTTCCCTTGATGCTTGCAGTACGTGCAATAACTTGGAAGATTGTCATATACAACTTCTTGATACAACACGATTGTTTTACCAGTAACTCTGTCCACCATCAGAATTTTTACCTTGTTAGGGTGTTTGTTCAGGAGATCAAGAATGATCTTCACCCTTGCAGCGTTAAGCCTTGTTCGATCCTGCGTTGCCTTGTCGACAGCAAGAGGTTTACCCACAGCTAATGCAATAGACATCAGTGACCTCTTAGCAAAAACATTAGGCGGCAACCCTGGAAACGAAATCCACACCACTGCCATAGATGTTTCCTCTTCAGGATTGAAATCCAACGTCCATGGAAAGGTTCTGAAAAAAAAAATTCATCCCCTTTTGCTCTATTGTGATTGAAATTTCATCCCTTTGCCTTGAATTTTATTTTAGTTGTAGAGGTCAATGCTCTTCTCAGTTTGCTTAGCATCTTCTATAAAGAATCTGCTCTTACTTATAAATTGAGTATGTTGTTTATCTTTGCCTAACTCTTGAACAGAACTGAACCAGGATCTCTTAAGTTAATTTTGAACATTTAGTTAATTTTGCCGATATGATACTTGTAGAGATATTTTCTTAAGTACGTGCATCTGTTAATTTTGTTCATTATATATATTTTTTACAATGACAGGAACAAAGAACTTCAACAACGAAGAAATGAAGTTGCAGTAGAGCAGTTTACAAACATTGGAGTAGTTTGAAGTTTTTGGAGTATTTTAAAGAAATTTTATTCTTTTATTGAGGACGTGCAATGACAATGTTACTTTAATTTAGACTGTTTACACTTTTACCAATAAAAATATTATATACAATTCTATTTCGTGAAATGTATTGTTACCACTATAAATAGGTTGTTTTATTATTGTTCAACTACTAGTATGAATCTATTATAATTTTATATAAATATTTTTTAAAACAGAAAATTTTTATTGTAGCGACTATTGTTGTCACGAAAATAATAGTATTATAGCGATATTTCGCCGTCACAAAAAGGTAGTTTTGGTAACAATCCCCTGTTGCCACAAAAAGTAAGTGAATATTAGTGACGATAAAAGTTGACACAAAAATGCGAGGAATTTGAGGCGACTAATGTTGTCACGAAAGATAAACCTTCTGTGGCAACAATGATTCGACACCAAAGAAGACTATTCAGTGGCGACTAACGTCTCTTGAAGGTGTATTTTGTGTCAATCTTAGTTAACTTTTGTGGCGATTAATGTTGCCACTAAAAGCATATCTTTTGTGTCGACCAATTTAGCCGTGACGATTGAGTATCAGCCACTCACTATAGCCAACAGTTATAGGCTCACCACTGATGGTCTTCTGTCGCCACAATAGACCTCTTTTCTTTTACCAGATCTCTTTCCCTATGAGACAAGGCAGCTCCACTGTCGTTAATTGTTGTTTATTCTCTTAATTTGAGTTCAGTCCAGTGAGAGTTCACGAGGTCATCGACGAGGCATTCCGTTAGTGATTTTCCGGCCAAGCACTAGTCCCGGTCCCGATTCCTATTCACGTACTGCTACTGCAGTCGGAACGGCTATCACTTTAAGATTTATCTCTTACTTTGATTTTAAGCTTTATATTTGTGTTTTGTGATTGATCTGTGATGATTAAGAATGCTGAATGATTGTTCTACTCGTGGTTTGTTTCAAAAATCTTGGTTTGAATTATTGATGTGTTGTTAACGCCTCATTTTTTACCATATTTGAACTTTTTCCACTTACCTTACCAACACCTCCCTTCTCGCTCCATCTTTCCCGCTCCCATTTTTCCCCACACACTGGTCTCTCGTCCCACTCTTCCCATATTCTCATCCCACCTTCCTTTGTCCCTAATCCACTCCCATTTGTTCCCTACTCCACTCCCATTTGCTCCCCACTTCTTGTCCCCCACTTGCCCCCACCAAAATCCTCTTTTGCCTCCATGAAAACCACATCCATTAACCACTCCAAAGGGCGGCTAAAATTCAGCTCAAAAAACTCAGCTGAAAATAGTCTTTGGAGACCAACAAAAATAACCCGAAAATCTTGCCCTCAAACACCCACAAAACAGCTCGGAAATCGCTGAAAAATAGCCATTAAAACCTGCAAAACGCAGCAGCTTCGACCCTGTTGAACTTTGAGTTTTTTTGGTAGGTTTCGAGGTCGCCAGCAATTTCAGTCGAGGTTCAAGGTTCGCTGGGATTTTCTCGCTATTTCCATTTTCTCTGTACCGGAAAAGGCCGATCGATGACGGAGGTCGCGAGTTTTCTGTTCGAGGCTCCGTCACCAGTTCAAAGTCTCAATCGTTGGCTTGTTTGAATGTTGTTGTTTCTTTTGGTGTTCGTTTCTCTGTTTGCTACACGAAGATTATAGATCCAATAATAAACAAGTCCATTTTGCCTCCTGTTTAAGTACGTATTACATTGACTTTCTGGGTAAGTTTCTTCTTTTAAATGTTGTATGTATTTCTTATATTATCTCGTTGTTTTCTTTTGATTAATTTATTTTATTTGCTTTAGTTTAATGATTTAATTAGATGAAAATTGATTGCTTTTTTGGTGCTACTACTGAATCTCTAAAGGTTGAGAGATAAGAATATTTGTTTAAATTACAATAGGTGTGGTCAGCAATTGGGCTTTAAAGTTGGGTGTTGTTTTGAATTAATCTGGATCTGTTGGCTTTAAGATTCTTAGTGTTTACTCGTAAATTAGAGTAATTGTGGTTTGTTTTAGTTGGGTACAATTCTTTGAAATTAGATTAGAGATGTGCCATTTTGTTGAATTTTCTGTGGCCCTCGCAAAATTTGGAAGTGCGTAGTTGTTGTATGCGCGTTATCTTAAAAATTACTTTCCTAAATTCGGGTGTGCATTTCATGTGACCCAAATCCAAATCCTAAAACGTTGAATAAAATGTGTTTCAGATTGCGGGTGCATTTCATGTGACGAGATCCAAAGACACGTTTTAAACGACGTTCAATTTTCCTTAAAATTAATTAAAAGCGGTAAATAATTTTAAATTGCACTATAGGATGAACATGTTTTAAAATCAGATAATAGGCCAATTATAATAGTTTAAGCAACCGTGCTAGAACCACGGAATCCGTGGGTGCCTAACACCTTCCCTCGGGTTAACAGAATTCCTTAGTCAGAATTTCTGGTTCGTAGACTTCAAAGGAAAGTCGAATTTTCTCGATATGGGATTTAAAATAAATCGGTGACTTGGGACACCAAATAAACTATCCCCAAGTGGCGACTCTGAAATAAATAAATAATTTCATTTCGAATAATGTCACTTAAATTGGAAAAACTCCCTTATACACTAGTCCTCCGGGGTGGTGTGTGTAAAAAGGAGGTGTGACAGCTCTGGCGACTCTGCTGGGGAAACGAACCCAGAATTTCGGTTCAGGGTTCAAGAATTCGAGCTTAGAATAACTGTTATATTTGGCTTTATCTGATTTTCCTACATGTTTCACGCTAAATGTGCTAAATGTTTTGCCGCTTTGATATTTGGTAAATTGTATATATAAACTGCTACGAAATCCTACCTCTCTCTAAGTCTTCTACATCATGGAGAAGGGTGCACTTCGTGTGACTTCTCTTTTGTTTAGAGTCTTATCCCATTTTAGAACGAGGTTTGGACAAGTTGCTAAGCCGGCGAAGCTTCTGTATCCCCGGTACACTGTCCCCCTCGGCTCGAGTTGTCCGCTTGGTTAAGCGAGGTATAGAACAATAAATCGGGGTTTTAAACCTAGTATAACAAAGCCTCATGCCGGATCCCTAGTAGGAAAGTTTGTTTGCATCATGTGCATTTGGCTTAGGGAACTCAACACAGGGGTTGGGTCCGTCTAGGAAAGATCATCCTGATGAATCTTATGTGTTACTTGCACATTTGTTTGATTCGGCTTGCATGTTGACCACCTTCTAGAATAGGAAAAAAAAAAAGAAAAAAAAGAGTGAGGTAGGTATTAGAAAATTCTGAAATTCTGAAAAAAGAAAGGTCACTTCAAAATGAGCCAAAAATTTCAAGTGCCATGTTTTCCCCGTTCTGCCAAATCTGACCGAACTACGCGGGTCTGATTCTCACCGGATGTGAGATACGTAGGCAAACCTCATCGGTTCCGACCCCAATTTTCAAAAATCCAAAAATATTTTCCTTTAGTTCCTTCTTTGGAAATCTCTCCTTAGAAAAAATAAAAAAAAAAGTAATTTTTAAACTCAAATTTCCTTCTTTCTAATGTCTTTCATACGAAATAAAAAAAAATTATTAAAAATCAAAATCCAAAATATGGGTTTCCGTCATTTTGAAGTATTTTTCCCAAAAAAAAAAATCCAGAAAAAAATTGAGAAACAAAAATCCAAAAATAATTTTTCTTCTTTAGAAATCTTTCTTTTGTAAAGGTCAGTAAAAATTTTGAAAAGTCCAAAAAATATTTTTTACTTTTCTTTTGGAATACTTTTGTAAATAAATAAAAACTCAAAAATCCAAAATATTTTCTTAAATGTCCCTCTTTCGAAAATTAAGAGGCAATATCCAAAGTCCAAAAATATTTTCTTTCTTCTTTGAAAAAAGAGAAAAACAAATAAAAATTCAAACAAAAAATATTTTTTCTTTTACTTCTAAAATTTTCAAAGTTCAAATCAAAAGCAAAATAATTTTTTTTTAGAAGTCTTTCTTTCAAAAAGAAAAAAAATCAAAAAAATCAAAAAAAAAAATTTCCTTCCTTCTTCTAAAGCATTTCTTTCAAAAATTCCAAAAAAAAAAGTTAGTGTATTTACTCTATTCTCGATCTTTCCGAACTACGCAAGATCTGATTCATGCAGGGTCATGATACGTAGGCAATCTCCATCGGATTCGATCATAGCTATAAAATAAATTGAGTGAAGAATAAACTGAGAGAAAATAATATGAAAAAAAAATTGAGTGAAAAAAAAAGAAAAAAGAAAAAGAAAAAAAAGAGTGACAAATAAAAAGAGAAAAGAGAGTTCTAAAAATAAAAGAGCGGAAAAAACGAGATGAAAAAATAATAACAAAAATAACAAAAAAATCGAGAGTGTTTAAAGGGAGGCAGAAATGAAGAAAAGAGGTATATACTGAGAGGCTAGTTAAGGCCGGGATGAAACATGCAACCGTTCAGACACATGGTAGAAGCGTTTAACTTGTAGGTGCATTGCATCCAAACGTGCGATTTCCTAGATGTTAAATGTTTCAAAACTAACAAGGTTGTTGGATGTGCAAATTAGCCATGTTTTGTTGGTAGTCTAGCCTCCCCTCCTTCAAAAGATCCAAAGGCACAGATGGCCTCCACTAGCAATCTACCAGTCATTGGTTATGAGGATAGCCCGACATCTGCTATTCTGCAGCTAGAATCAGCAGCTGTTGAAGAGAATAAAATGTTGCGTCTCTGCATAATGGAAATGTGGGACGCCTGGTCTAATGGTAGGGAACCGTCAAGTGCAATCCCTGGGTTCACTGAGTTGATCCCAGGTCAAGTGAGGTTACCAATGCCCCTGTGCTCAACCCGCTCATCCCATGCGGGCACCCTCCAATGCTGTCCAATGTTCCTAGCATGCCTTCTGTGGTTCGTCCCCAGGCACCGACTTCAAGGGCACCGCCTTCAATGTTCACCTTTCAGGGTCCACAGCTTCAATCAGAAATAGCATATGTGACCCCGTACCCCTTCTCTCAACCTCTGCAATATGATCTTTTAGTGGATCAAGGAAAGGTTGTTAAAAACTCCAAGAAAGAGGAAATTGCTCGGAAAATGAAGAGCCTGGAACAAAGCTTGAAAAATGTGCAAGGTCTGAGTGGTCAGAAGAGTGTCTCATACTCGGACCTTTGTATGTTTTCCCATGTCCACTTGCCAGCTGGCTTCAAGATATCAAAATTTGAAAAGTACAACGGGCACGGAGACCCTGTCGCTCATCTGAAACGATACTGTAACCAGTTGAGGGGTGCTGGTGGAAGAGAGGAGCTACTAATGGCTTATTTTGGGGAAAGCCTTACCGGAATCACTTCTGAGTGGTATCCAGATCAAGAAATTACTCATTGACACGTGTGGGATGATATAGCTCGAGATTTTGTCCGTCAGTTCCAATATAATATGGACAGCGCTCCCGACAGAAACACTTTGTCCAATTTGAAAAAGGAAACCGCGGAAAGCTTTCGCGAATATGCTGTCAAATGGCGTGAGCAAGCTGCCACGGTAAAGCCTCCAATGGGCGAGACTGAAATGGTCATGGTATTTTTGTAGGCCCAAGAGGCTGACTACTTCCAGAACATGATGTCTGCTGTGGGTAAGTCGTTCGCTGAGGCTATCAAAATTGGGGAAATGGTCGAAAGCGGTTTAAAAACGGGCCGAATCTTGAGTCATGTTGCCTTTAAGGCCACATCATAGGCTGCTCAGAACAGTTTGGAGGGTTTTATGAACAGAAATGGGTTTGAAGAGGGAGCCATGATGGTGTTAAGCTCGAGGGGGGCCCGCATGTCATTCAGCTAATCATATGTGCCTCCTATAGTCCCACCACACTATTATCCCCTTCAAGATGATGCTTATGTCGTGGCACCGCCTCCCTATGCGGTGATGAGCGCACAATCTTACACGCTGCCACAACATTATCCGCAAAACCGAGCTCCACTTCCCAGAAATGTCCATCCTTACCAAGCTCTATATAATCCTCAGCCAAATGATCCCCAATACAATCCTCACCCAATAGAGCCTTTAAGAAAGAATCAGTTCACCCATATTGGTGAATCGTATTCAAGCTTGTTCCAAAAGCTAATCAGGCTAGATCTATTGCAGCCAGTGGCCCAAACCGGCCGAACCCCGAGTCCACCTCGCACCAAGCTGATGCTAGATGTGAATACCACTCTGGAGCAGTAGGACACAGTACAGAGGACTGTTGGACCCTCAAAAGGGCAGTTGAAGATTTGATTGAAGCTGAAAGAATCGTTTTTCGGGATGAAGAAGCTCCTGGTGTTATGAACAATCTGTTGCGTGCCCACAACAACAGGCCAATAGTCGGAATGATTTGTGAAGATGAGGAATTTGATCCGGCACTGAAGGCCATTACAGTCATTGCTGAGATAGAAGAAAAGCCGAAAAATGGTTGCCAAGCATGAAAGTTCCCCATCAGACGGGAGTCTCGGTAGCCAGTCTTGCTATTCTTTCTGCATCCGGATTATCTCAGGGTGTGATCCACATGTTTTACTTTATTGTATTACTTTCTGATGTAAACCCTTCTATCTTCAAAAAATTCAAAAAAAAAATATCAAAAAAAAGTGAAATTAATATTTCATTGTCCAGGAATGTCTCTTCTCTTAATCTTGTCATTTTTATTTCTTATTCTCTTTTCAGTTCTGTTAAATGCAGATTTCAATAACATGACATGCTTGCGGACTTCATGCCCGGATCCTAAAACGCTGTCAGACCTCGAAATAATGAATCAAGGATTAGATCGCAATGAAGATAAAGTTTAAGGAAATAAAACAAAGAGTTGAAACAACTGAAGGAAATTGGTTCCCGGATTGGAAAGGTCCATACATTGCAATAAGAGTACTGCCAAAAGAGTGCGTTGTACTTGAGACACATCGAAGAAACGTCCCCAAAACAACTGTCAATGCAAATACAGTCAAAAGGTACTTTCTTTAATCCTCCATATAGTTCTAATATTCTCCAGTTGGGATGACGAAGGCTTTCATGCTCGCTACCCAAACACTATCAACCCTTTGCAAATCCTTTGAGCCGGTTACTATTCTTTGACTACCCTCTTTGGAACCTAAAAGTGTCATAAAAAAAAGAAAAAAACAAGAAATAATTGAAAAATGAAAAATGAAATTGAAGAAAAAGAAAAAAAAAGAAGGAAGAAAAGACAAAGAAAATGAAATGAAAAAAAAGAGGAAAACGAAAGGAAAAAGAAAGAGAAAACAAAACAAAACAGAAAAACAAAAAAAAATCAAAAACAAAGTTTGCCTGAACTACGTTTGACTTGATTTCGAAGGGATACATAGTCAGCCTCTCTATGGGGTTCAGTCACACCAAAATAAAAATCCAGATTCCCCTCCAAAGTTGAAACTGGGGCTAGAGTTATAGTGATTCAGCGACGGTTTGCCAGAAAGGTTCCAAAGTTGTATCTCAATCCAAATCCTTTTTACCCAAACCTTGTTCAAGTCCTTCCGATCAATCGGTGAGAGTGTTCAAGGATCAGAGAATACAGTTACTTGGATCTGATATAATCAAAATAAGAGAAATAAATGAGAGAGTCTTATTGGTGAGAACCCACACGGGCACCGTAAGACGATGGTAAGCAGAGAAATGAAAAATGAGAAAGTCTTGTCAGTGAAAACTCATAAAGAGCACTACAAGGCGAGAAGAGAAATGACAGAGGTCAGCTCGTGAAAACCCGCAAAGGATGCCCCTGATCGAAAAGAGGGTCCTCACAGCCATCGGCACCGACAGAGTCCTGGCAAGGTTCTCGATTTTGAGGCAAAAAAAATGGTGATGAATTTCTGAGAGTCCAGTCCAAAAGGCACGTCATGTTCATTGAAGTCCGCATGTACTCCAGATAAGTCCTTATTTCATTTTCCCGAAAGGGACACTTCTTATTTTAAACTCATTCCACATTCAATTGTATGCTTTCGTTGAACCCCTTTCGGTCTAACATTCTTTTGAAACTGAGACAAAGAAAGGATGGCAAGACTGATTTACAGGGTTCTCATTTGGTGCGAGCCAATGTGGAGAAAGGCATCCAGCCTCCGCAGGTGCATCAATTCGACCTCGACTGGCCATGTCGGCCGATGCTCCGGAATTGAAAACTCTTGGAAAGAGAAAATCAAATCGAAGTGCTTATAAAGGCAAATGAAGTGAAAAAGGTTGAGTCCCACGTGGCTAACCGTCTCGGCAAAAAATTGAAAAAGCCAAGGTACCCCAAATGCGCTGAAATTAAAGTTGGAAGAAAGAAGCCAGAAAATAAAGGCCCACAAAGGCGAAATAAAGTTTGAAGAGATTAAGTCCCACCCGACTAGCCGTTGTGAAAAAAAAGAAGAAGAAGAAAAAAGATAATCAGAAAGGAAAGGCCTATGAAGGCGAAATAAAGTTGAAAGTTGAGTTCCACCGACCAACCATCATGGCAAAAGCTGGAAAAATCATAGGTTCTCCGGGGCCTGAAATGAATCGATCCTCAGGGAGCAAATAGTTGCAGTTGAGATCTTCATCAAAGAAGCTGGTCCTGGATCGAGTGATCAAAACTAATCAAGGCCACAAAACCAACCACCATTTCAAACTGACAATTGTTCTTTGTTTGAAAAATTGAAATAGGTGCAATCCAAGCAACCGTGCAAGAAGCAGGTGCAACCAAAAGAAATAAAAACGCGCAAGTGCTGAAACAACCTTGCAACAAATAATCAATGCAAAAGGGAAGTTTATTCCAAGTTCTTTCTTGATTTTTATCAAAATAAAGAAAAGAGATAACAAAAGAAGAAAATCCCAAAAGAGGATAGTTTAGAATTCCCGATACCAACCTGGTACTTTGTTAGCCAACATTAGGGCTCCAATCCCTGAGTTGCGCCTTTTAGACAAGCCAACATTAGGGCTCCAAAGCGATTTTTCCCTTTAGCCGACATTAGGGCTCCAATCCTTGAGTTGAGCGTTTTTTCCTTTAGCCGACATTAGGGCTCCAATCCCTGAGTTGAGCATTTTTCCCTTTAGCCAACATTAGGGCTCCAATCTCTGAGTTAAGCGTTTTTCCCTTTAGCCAACATTAGGGCTCCAATCCTTGAGTTGAGCGATTTTTCCCTTTAGCCGATATTAGGGCTCCAATCCCTGAGTTGAGCATTTTTCCCTTTAGCAAACATTAGGGCTCCAATCCCTGAGTTGAGCATTTTGTCCTTAGCCAATATTAGGGCTCCAATCCCTGAGTTGAGCGTTTTTCCCTTAGCCAACATTAGGGCTCCAATCCCTGAGTTGAGCGTTTTACCCTTAGCCAACATTAGGGCTCCAATCCCTGAGTTGGGCATTTTTCCTTTAGCCAACATTAGGGCTCCAATACCTGAGTTGAGCGTTTTCCCCTTTAGCCAACATTAGGGCTCCAATCCCTGAGTTGAGTGTTTTTCCCCTTAGCCAACATTAGGACTCCAATCCTTGAGTTGAACATTTTCCCTTTAGCCAGCATTAGGGCTCCAATCCCTGAGTTGAGCGTTTTACCTTTTACCAACATTAGGGCTCCAATCCCTGAGTTGAGCGTTTTACCCTTTGCCAACATTAGGGCTCCAATCCCTAAGTTGCGCCTTTTAGACATAGGGCCTCCAATCCCTGAGTTGAGCGATTTTTCCCTTTAGCCGACATTAGGGCTCCAATCCCTGAGTTGAGCGTTTTTTCCCTTTAGCCAGCATTAGGGCTCCAATCCCTGAGTTGAGCATTTTTTCCCTTTAGCCAACATTAGGGCTCCAATCCCTGAGTTGCGCCTTTTAGACATAGTGCCCCCAATACCCTCATTTGTTCCATCATAGATAAATACGATCCAAAAAAAAGAAGAAAAGAAAATTAGTTCAGATTTTTATTGCAAATAACTCACGAAATTTTCCTAGTGAAAACTGGGGCAGAAGAATTTCGTTCGTTTGTTTGTTTTGGTATCTGAGCAGGTTTGACCTCGTGACACATGATTCGAGATGATCAAAATAATGAGTCTCAATTCAAAATAAAGAAGTGAAGAAAAAGAACAAAAAGAAGTGAACTCAAAGTGCTGCAGTGGAGAAGGACGCGGACTGCTCAAGATATGATTGAAGTCACAAGCTTCGCATGTCCTGCCTTGATCCAAAGCCGAAGAAAGAACCAACACCGACAACTGACGAGCATCAAGATTCAGATTGGAGTCTGCAGCAAGAACTGGCCAAGACTCAAGATCAAGCTTCAAGAGACTCATAGATAGGAATCTTGTAACTCCTAGCTGATAGACTTAGTTAGTCTTTTTCAATTTTGATTTTGATGTAATAACGGGACCACGGACCGGAACCTCAGCAGAACGGCACCTCGACCGGCTCTCTAACTCGGAACTCCATTCTCTCATTCCATCATTCTTCTGGAACTACACGCGACCTGATTCCCTTATAACCCGGGATATGTAGGCTGTCAAAACCCAATACTCGGTCGCATCTTTTACCTTTAATTTTCTTTCTCTTTTGAATAGCGATATGGTAAAAAATTAGTCACATGATTCACTTTATCTTTGCCCGAAAACGCTTCGTGTTTCCGAGAAAAAAGGGGCAGCTGTTAACACCTAATTTTTGACCATATTTGAACTTTTTCCACTTACCTTACCAACACCTCCCTTCTCGCTAGCTCCATCTTTCCCGCTTCCATTTTTTCCTACACACTGGTCCCTCATCCCACTCTTCCCATATTCCCATCCCACCTTCCTTTGTCCCTAGTCCACTCCCATTTTTTCCCTATTCCACTCCCATTTGCTCCCCACTTCTTGTCCCCCACTTGCCATCACCAAAATCCTCTTTTGCCCGCATGAAAACCACAGCCATTAACCAATCCAAAGGGCGGTTAAAATTCAGTAAAAAAACTCAGCTGAAAACAGTCTTTGGAGACCAACAAAAATAGCCCGAAAATCATGCCCTCAAACACTCACAAAACAGCTCGGAAATTGCTGAAAAATAGCCATTAAAACCTGCAACCCTGTTGAACTTTGAGTTTTTTCGGTAGGTTTCGAGGTCGCCGGCAATTTCAGTCGAGGGTTCAAGGTTCGCTGGGATTTTCTGGCTATTTCCGTTTTCTCTGTACCGGAAAAGGCCGATCGAGGACGGAGGTCGCGAGTTTTCTGTTTGAGGCTCCGTCACCAGTTCAAAGTCTCAATCGTTGGCTCGTTTGAATGTTGTTGTTTCTTTTGTTGTTCGTTTCTCTGTTCGCTACACGAAGATTATGGATCCAATAATAAACAAGTCCATTTTGCCTCCTGTTTAAGTACGTATTACATTTACTTTCTGGGTAAGTTTCTTCTTTTAAATGTTCTATGTATTTCTTATATTATCTCGTTGTTTTCTTTTGATTAATTTATTTTATTTGCTTTAGTTTAATGATTTAATTAGACGAAAATTGATTGCTTTGTTGGTGCTACTACTGAATCTCTAAAGGTTGAGAGATAAGAATATTTGTTGGGAGAAATTCAAAAATAGCCAGATTTATCACTGGTCATTGAAAAATAGCCAAGTTTCAAAAGTTATCGAAATTTAGCCACTTTAAATCTGAGCGAAAACACTGTTCAAAATCCGGAAAAATACGCCCGCAAATTTTACGGGAGTTCCAGGATAACTATACTGGAACTCCCGCAAATTTTACGGGAGTTCCAGCAAGTATAATTGTCCAGTATAATATACTGGAGTTTGGAGCATTGGTGCTCCAGTCTCCCGCAAATTTTACAGGAGTTAGCAAAGTATACCGGTCCAGCATAATATGCTGGAGTTCGTACACAAATGCAACAGAATTCCCGTATATTATACTGGACCGGTTCCTGTTGCAGCAAAATAGTGGCTATTTTTTATTGACTTGGTAAACGTTGGCTATTTTTCATTGAGCAGTGTGAAAAGTGGCTATACCATAATATTTTAACATATTTGTTTAAATTACAATAGGTGTGGTCAGCAATTGGGCTTTAAAGTTGGGTGTTGTTTTGAATTAATCTGGATCTGTTGGCTTTAAGATTCTTAGTGTTTACTCGTAAATTAGAGTAATTGTGGTTTTGTTTTACTTGGGTACAATCCTTTGAAATTAGATTAGAGGTGTGCCATTTTGTTGAATTTTCTGTGGCCCTCGCAAATTTGAAAGTGCGTAGTTGTTGTATGCGCGTTATCTTAAAAATTACTTTCCTAAACTCGGGTGTGCATTTCATGTGACCCAAATCCAAATCCTAAAACGTTGAATAAAATGTGTTTTGGATTGCGGATGCATTTCATGTGACGCGATCCAAAGACACGTTTTAAACGACGTTCAATTTTCCTTAAAATTAATTAAAAGCGGTAAATAATTTTAAATTGCACTATAGGATGAACATGTTTTAAAATCAGATAATAAGCCAATTATAATAGTTTAAGCGACCATGCTAGAATCACGGAATCCGGGGGTACCTAACACCTTCCCTCGGGTTAACAGAATTCCTTATTCAGAATTTCTGGTTCGCAGACTTCAAAGGAAAGTCGAATTTCTTCAATCTGGGATTTAAAATAAATCGGTGACTTGGGACACCAAATAAACTATCCCAAGTGGCGACTCTAAAATAAATAAATAATCTCATTTCGAATAATGTCACTTAAATTGGAAAAACTCTCTTATACACTAGTCCTCCGGAATAGTGTGTGTAAAAAAGGAGATGTGACATGTGTGTGAGCTTACATTTGACATATTTTTTGGAAACAGAGATGAATTTTTCTAGTTTTTCTTTAGAGTGATGAATGCATGATCTGTTTGGTTCAATAATTTTGGGCTAAAATTCACAAAGTCGGCCACCACAGTGAACAGAATTAATGATAGTTGGGTTTAGATTAATTCAAGTAACTAAAAGGTCAATGGAAATAAATTAAAGTTTACGTCTTCGTCTTGGAGTGTTGGGTGACGAAACTTGACTAGGAATATTTGATGGAACTTTACTATATTAAGCTTAAAAACTTTTCATGCTCGCGTTCTTCTTTATTTAATTGCCAGCTAGTAGCATGTTTAGGCCGACCATACTCGGGTAGGCGATCCTTTAGACATATTTTGAATTTATTACTGTAATTATGTACACATTCGCATGACACAATTATATTTTCTAATGAATATTCGTAGCTTGCTTTAGGCGCGTTTAATATATCGTCGTGATTGTGGATACATTCGCATGACATAATTATGATTCCTTAAGGATAGATTGAGGTGTGCCATCCATAATTAAATCGCTCATGACCCTCACATTAATTTTATAACTTAGATATAAAAATGACAAATGTTCGTAGTTTGCTTTAGGCCCGTTTAATATATCATCGTGATTGTGTACACGTTCGCGTGACATAATTATGATTTTAAAATAAAATCGTGGTATGTGTTCGCGCAACTTGGACCAAACTTTCTTAATAATAATAAAGTGTTATTAATTGTGGACACGTTCGCGTGACATAATTTTTTACGCGCCAAACAAATGGGTTCACGTACGCGTGACCCGTTTCAAGATAAGTTTTTAATTAAAAGAGGCAAAAACAAATAGGTTCTAAAATGAGTAATTAGACAATCTTAATAAGCCAAGTATAATCAAAGCGACCGTGCTAGAACCACGAAACTCGGGAACGCCTAAAACCTTCCCCCGGGTTAACAGAATTCCTTACCCGGATTTCTATAATTGCAGACCATAAATAAGAGTCAACTTCCTCGATTCGGGATTTTGAACCGGTGACTTGGGATACCATAAATTATCCCAAGTGGTGACTCTGAATTTGATAAATAATCATGTTTCGATTGTCACTTAAATTGGAAAAAACTCCCTAATACCCCTTTCGGGGTAGAAAAAGGAGGTGTGACAGCTCTGGCGACTCTACTGGAGACCAAAAATTTTCAACAAAAAAAATAATTTCAAATATAAATAAATAATAATAATCAAATAAAACAAATGTTTTTCTTTTCAGGGGGAGGGGAGATCGACGAGGGGGGAGTGGAGATCGACGAGGATGTCACACATTGTATTGGGGTAGGATGGATGAAGTGGAGGTTAGCATCTAGAGTCTTGTGTTACACGAGAGTGCCACCGATTCTCAAAGGTAAGTTCTATAAAGTGGTGGTTAGACCGGCAATGATGTATGAGGCTGAGTGTTGACCTGTTAAGAACTCACATACCGAGAAGATGAGAGTAGCAGAAATGAGGATGTTGAGGTGGATGCGCGGGCACACTAGGATGGATAAGGTTATGAATAATGATATTCGGTAGAAGGTGCAAGTGGCTCCCATTGAGGATAAGATGCGGGAAGTGAGGCTCAGATGGTTCGGGCATGTTCAGAGATGAAGTTCATATGCTCCGGCAAGGAGGTGGGAGCTGCTAGACGTGGAGAGGACGAGAAGAGGTAGGGGGCGGCCTAAGAAGTATTGGGGAGAGGTGATCAGACATGATATGGCAAGACATCAAATTTTTGAGGCCATGACACTTGATAGGAAGTTGTGGAGGTCGAGTATTATGGTTGTAGGTTAGGAGGTAGTTGAGTCTTGCCTTACTTATACCTTTGCGAGACTAGTCTGGTAGGGTTTTTACCTAAGATAGCTAGTTCCATTGTTGTGTCTTACAATTTCAATGAGTGACGTATTTAATAGCTATCGCTTTATTTTGCATCTTTCTTCTGGATTTCATGTTCATATTTATTTTTCTTTTTTCATATTATTTATGTGGTGATACTAATATTCTCTGCTTTTGTCCTTTTGTTCTATTGAACCGAGGATCTCTCGTAAACAGCCTCTCTACTCATTCGGGGTAGGGGTAAGGTCTGCGTACACACTACCATCCCCATACCCATTAGTAGGATTTCACTAGGTTGTTGTTGTTGTTATTGTTTCTTTTTCTTAAAGCTTTCATGGTTTGAGTGTTAGAAAAGTAAACAAACAAAAAAAAAAGAGTTAGTTTATTTACTCCATTTTCAATCTTTCCGGACTACACAAGATCTTATTCATGTCCCACATTATACGTAGGCAAACCATATCAGGTTCGATCAACCATTGAAAAAAAATGAAAAAATGATGATAATAATAAGGATTGACTGAGTCCATTCTAACATGTTTTGTTTTGAATTGTGAAAAAAATTGAGGTGGTCGGTTTGTGGTAAACTAGAAACACAAGATCCAAGGAAAAAATATCAATGACAACTGACATCGAAGATGTTACAAATGCTCAAGAGACTCAGGGTCAGAGGGTTCAACAACAGTCTTCTATAGTTGAGGAAAATAGACTACTGAAACAAAAAATGACTGAAATGTGTCAAGCATGGGCCAATGGCCAAGGACTGCCTTTTTCTTCTCATGGTTTCCCAAAGTTCACATCCATCTCGACTACTACCATTCCGGTCTTATTGTTTGATCAATCTTGTCCACCTAGGTTCAGTCTTTATCCCAACTGTACGCCTACAACTGGGACTTCTATTGCATACTATCAAAGTTTTTCATTCACAACCAATCACAGAACCTCTACTGTTATGCCCGTCTTCACCATCCCACAACCGACAGTGGTGTAGAGGAAAACTCATGAGTCATAATTTACTACCCAACAAGAGCAACACCACTCTCCTGAGTACCACTCGTACTTGTTTGATCTTCCAGTAAACATTGAGAAGCCTGTCTGAAAGATAGTGTCACACCTCCTTTTTCCTACTCCACCGGAAGGGAGTATAATAAGGGGAGTTTTTCCAATTAAAGGACAATCGAAATGGGATTCGTTTATTAAGAGATTCAGAGTCGCCACTTGGGAGATTTATGGTGTCCCAAGTCACCGGTTTGAATCCCGTATCGAGGAACTGTTTAACAGTCCGTGAACCAGAAATTCGGATAAGGAATTCTGTTAACCCGGGAGAAGGTATTAGGCATTCTCGAGTTCCGTGGTACTAGCACGGTCGCTCAACTGTTATATTTGGCTTAAATATCTGATTTTAAAATACTTTTAAACCTATGTGCATTTTTAACTATTTACCACTTTTAATTAATTTTAAGGAAAATTGAACGTCGTTTAAGACATGTCTTTGGATCGTGTCACATGAAATGCACCCGCAATCCGAAACACATTTTATCCAACATTTTAGGATTTGGATTTGGAATGCACACCCGAGTTTAGGAATGTAAAATTATTAAATGTCGGGCCTAAAGCAACTAGCGTATTATTAACTTTATGGGATGCCATGAAATTCACTAAGTGGCACGTCCCGAACTCTAAGTATTTTAATATAGATACCTAAAGAGGGCCCCGCAATTTATTTATTTTATTTAGCGAGGCTCATCTCTTTTTATTATTTAAAGGCCAATCCTAAAATAAACTATGATTTTATATTTAATCTTGTCTCTAATAATAAAAGAAATAACCCTAGTTAATTAATTATTCTATTAAAACCAACCATAAGGAAAACTGCACTCGAGGCTATGTCAAAAGGGTGGTTAGTCACAGGCCTCGACCCAGGTCCATATTAACACATAAATCTGACTGGACCTGGGCCGTTCATTGGAGTTCTAAGGCCCAAGAACCTTGCAAAATATGCTAATTCATTAAACCAAGCAGATCCGCGATTTTAACTATACCAAATGCTTCTTGAAGTTATTCTATATTAGTACAAGTGTGATCAACAATTTACAATGAACAAATTTATCAACTGGAACCTTTATTCTCGAATTTTTGTTTTGCCAAATTACCACGTTAACTTTAAAGGACTATTTTACTTTCACGTATTAACTAAATTTAGAACACCTATCCGTGTGAGGTTACTGCAATGTGAATTAATGCTACCACTTGTAAAATTCTAATCACCTAAGAGGATTAATAATCATGCTGCGAAATCAGTTTAATTACCCCAGGCTGAATACTAACAGTAATCGACTAAATGTTCTATTTTATGAACTACTTTTGAGCATATGTATGAAAAGAACAGATAACATGAGATTAACAACAACTAACATACTATTCTATTAACTTAACAAAGAATTGAAAAGTTCATATGAATCTTAGAGAACAACACTTCATACAGTCCCATACGAATCTAAACAGTCCATAATTAATCCAGTTACCCAAATGACATCCAAACTTCAAGTAAACAGACCATTTTACACGTTTCAACTAAACAGAAAATGCAATAAACTCAGGATTCGGCTTTAATCAACTCTTTACTTCATTTACTCTTCAAATCAACTACATGGATTCATCAGAGCTTATATGAGACGAAGGAGGTACCTGGATGCTGAAATACGAGTAAGAAGAAAAGGAGGTCAGCTATAGACTGAACAAATAGCACAACAGATCACAGCAACACAATAGATCACAGCATCAGTTCAAAATTGAGTTCAAAGCCCAGGATTGTTTTGCAAACCGAGAGGATCAATAGAACAACCCAAAAACAAATACCCAAACTCAAAAATGAACCAGGGAACTAAAATATAAGCAACCAACGGATCCACCAACTAACTCAAACCAGCAGACTCTAAACAAATGGATTCCAAATACAATCAAATTTCGAATGCCGGACAGAAACAGAGAGTTCAATTTGCTTTTGATCTTAAATGAGCTAAGGAACTGAATTCCTAGGTTAAAACTTGAAAAATGATCTGAGAAAAGGTAATGAAACAGTACTCTCTTTTTTCCCAAAAAAGCTATCCAAAACTGGATGCCTTAACAACTCCCTCTCTCTCAGTGTTTTCGAAGTCTAAAAACTGAAATCCCCTCACAACTCTATCTCTCCCGAAAGGATGAATGCCTTAGCTCTCTATCTCTGTGTGTTCAAGCTCTAAAAAACACTCTCCAAAAGGAACCCTCTATCTCTCTCTATCTCCTTTTTTTGTCTTCAAAGAGAAGCCCCACCCCGGTTCAGAATGTGTCTGTGTGTATTTATATCCAAACTAGACCCCTTATCAGCCTATAAGACACTTAATCAATCAAGAAAAAATCGATTCCCATCATATTCCCTGTTGGCCCACTAATGTATGTCCCATTCCATTTTTAATTCAATTGTCATGGGGTAAAATATTTTTTTAAATTAGGCGTGCCCTGACATCCCATGTTGTCATGCCACTTAGTCCTACTAGACATGGTGTCAGAGCATCCTTTTCAGTTTTTTACTTGAAAACCCATGTTATTCTCTGTAGTAGCTGCAGTCCTTTATTGAACAAAACCTAGACTGATTCCTACCATCCATTAACCAGCTTATTACACACGAGTAATACTTGAATTAATATTTATCAATTAACCATTACACATTATTCAGGCTGACCCTGACTGACTAACTTAAAATTTCATTCTTACAAACAAACAGACATCCTAATAATACAAAACAAATCCTAGAAGATAAACTAAAACAAACAATGGATGAAATAGTTTATACCAGTGAGCAAATCGGTTTTCACTTTTGAAATTGTTCAGAGAAAAAGAAAGAGATGAAGAAGAATAATAATCAGAAGAACACTAAAACTATAAACATACAAAGAAATGACAAATAACAGGAACTCACCGGATAAATTGGGAATCAATCTTGGCACCCTGACTTGAATTCGAACTTCCATTTTGGATTTGAAATCAAAATGAACCTTAATCGAATGTTCTCGACTGAGAACATACGACTAAGGTCGATTACGACCTCAAATTTCGATTTTGTATCGATTCCAGTGTTTGGTTCTTTTAGGGTCCGCTCAGTCGAGTTTAAATTCGAAAGAACCCTGCCTGATTCGAAGGGAAATGGTGATAGATTAGGGACGAGGGAGGTTGGGTGGTCATTTGGTGTTAGTTTGGGAAGGTTTGGTGATGGCGCCGCCACCAGGGGATCTTGTGGCGGCACTAGGGTTCATGTCTTAGATCGGAGATTCGACACGTTCTATGGGTGTTTGAAGGAAACGAAGTTGGTATTTGGGGTGAGAAGATGATGGTAGTTCGGGGATGTAATTTTGGTGGCAATCAGAGGGGTGGTGTTGCCGGACACGGCGGAGGGGCTATTAGGGTTTTGCTTATTCGAAGGGCTGGGCTAAGATTCGAGGGAAGCTGGATGGGGATTTGGAATGGGGATGGTGAGGGGAATCTGGGGTGTGAAGATGGGGGTGTTTGGTGACTGACCACCACCGTGGGCTATTTTCGGCAGGCGGTCAGCGGTGGCTTGCGGTGGTGGGATTTGGGGTCGTCTCTGAGAGGTGAGAGACGAATGAAAAGGGGGGTTTGGTTTGGGGGGGTTTATTTCGAAATATATATACGAAGGGGTGGGGCGAATCCAGGCCGTTAGATCAATGGCCAGGATCATTCGACTTAACGAAATGATGTCGTTTAGACGTCTCTGAGACTGTGTTGGTCTCTGATGGAACGGGTCGGGCTGGACATGGGTTAAGGTGAACGATTTTGATCGTTCGATTATATGGATTTAACGGCTTGGATTCGAAACGCCTGAAACGACGTCGTTTGGTTGAGGTTGGGGACGAGCTGGATTGGGGCGGGTCTGGGCCTATTTTGGTGCGGATTTGGCTGGGTTTGGGGTGAATTTGGTTTGGGCTTTGGATTGTTGGCCCAAATCCGGATCCTTTTGTTTTCCTTTATTTTTTAAATTCTAATTAAAACAAAATTTAAACCTAAATTAAATCCTTGTCCAAATTATCTCAAAAATACTAATTAACTCTAAATAACAATTACCGCACATAATTAAATACCTAATCACACAATTAAACACTAAAATGCAAAGTATGTTATTTTTGTGATTTCTTTTCATTTTTGTAAAACAAACACTTGCTTAATTAACGCTAATTGTAAAATTAAATCCTAAAAATGCAAATGTAACTTATTTTTGTATTTTTCATTTATTTAAACACATAAACATGCGCGGACACAGGCAAATAATGACATAAAATACCACAATAAAAATAGAGAATTTTAGTTTTGATTTCTTTGGGAGCAGTTCGTGTGGGGAAAAAATCACGTGCTCACAGCTGCCCCTCTTTGCCCGTAAACACGAAGAGTTTTCGTGCAAAGATAAAGTGAGCGGATACGAGCAATTTTTGCCCGTTTGAATACTCCGTGTGAAGAAATTTTTTGAAAGATTTGACCGAACCTCAGCTTCAAAGGTTTCCTACATATCCTTGGTTATAAAGGAATCAGGTCAATGTAGTTCGGGAAGTTTTGGTAGTTGGGATGACCATGGAGCTGTGGTTTTACTGTTACTATCGTTGCTGCTGCTGCTACTGTTTACTGACCTCCTTATTACACCGTGCTAAAAGAAAATAAGAAGCTAGACTAAAAACTATAGTCTATGAATTACAAAATCTTATCTAGATCCTCCAATTTGCTCTTGTGACTCTTGTTGCCTTGCTGTCTTGTTGACTTGTGTTTCCTCTAATATTTCTTTATTTCTGACTTGACTTATAATCTTCTCTTCCTCATGTGGATGTCTTATTTCCGAACTCGGACTGCTTCTTTCCTTCACGTGAAATTCAAATTACCTTTCCTTCGAAACTTGAACTGCCTTCTTCTGACCTTTGTTGCTTTCCTTCTGATTTCCGAACTTGAATTTATTCCTCTGATTTTTGTTGTAAACCTCCGCTCTCCAGGCGGGCTCCTGACTTTAATAACTACTTGAAATGATAACACCTTTTCGTTCTCCAGGTGGGCTCCTGACCTCAACTACAACTTAAAAGATAATGCCTTTCCGTTCTCCAGGCGGGCTCCTGACCTCAACTACAACTTAAAAAGATAACGCCTTTCCGTTCTCCAGGCGGGCTCCTGACCTCAACTACAACTTAAAAAGATAACGCCTTTCCGTTCTCCAGGCGGGCTCCTGACTTCAACTACAACTTAAACGGATAACGCCTTTCCGTTCTCTAGGCGAGCTCCTGACCTTCAACTATAACTTAAAAAGATAACGCCATTCCATTCTCCAAGCGGGCTCCTGACCTCAACTACAACTTAAAAGATAACGCCATTCCATTCTCCAGGCGGGCTCCTGACCTCAACTACAACTTAAAAATAACACCTCCATTCTCCAGGCGGGCTCCTGAACTCAACTACAACTTAAACTACATTCTATTGTCGTTGTTCCCCTTTGCTTCCTGAACCATTCTCCTTTGAAACTTGAATTATCTTCCTTCTAACTTGCATTATCTTCCTTCTAACTTGAATTATCTTCCTTCAGAACTGCCTCCCCTAAAACTTGTGTTTTCTTTCTCTCCCTCAAATTTGGATTGACTTCCCCGTTCTTCAGATGGGTATCCATCTTCCAGAAAATTTTCAGAACGAAAGAAAATTTTCTGCCCCAGTTTGATGATCTTCCTTGTAGCACGTCTTTTCTCCATCAATAACATTTCCTGCCCCTGTTTCAAATCAAATAAAATTTTGTTAGTTTAAAATGCGGTGAGTGGTTGTGATACTCCTGCTGGGGATGGTTTTTTTCTTCGCTCCTCTCCATGCTCTGCTTTGTCCGATTGTTTTAAACCTGGTCGAGAATTTCCGACCTTCCGACTACTTCCTTGTAAATTTCCCAATTGTTGTTTCCTCTTTTGTTATCTTAGGAGAAAGATTCATCAGACTAAGATTTTCTATCTTAGGAGAAAAATTCATCAGACTAAGATTTTGACTCTAGGAGATAATTCATCAGACTAGGTCCATTTTGTTGTCTTAGTTGAAACCTTCCAATTGTCTCTTCCCACTTCTTGTTGTCTTATCTGAAAACTTCTATTGGTTGCCTTCCACTTCTTGTTATCTTATCTGTAACTTTCCAACTATTGCTTCCCACTTCTGTTATCTTAGGAGAAAAGTTCGTCAGACTAAGATTTTGACTCTAGGAGATAATTCATCAGACTATATCCATTTTTGTTAACTTTCCAATTGTTACGCCCTACTATTTGTTATATTATCTGAGCCCTTCCAACTGTTGCCTTCTACTTCTTGTTATCTTAGGAGAAAAATTCATCAGACTAAGATTTTCTATCTTAGGAGAAAAGTTCATCAGACTATGATTTTGACTCTAGGAGATAATTCATCGGACTAGGTCCATTTTTGTTATCTTAGGAGAAAGATTCATCAGACTAAGATTTCATGCACAATAGCAAGATAAATAAAAGGTAAAGATTTGATAAACTTCCCTTTGTCGGCTCTTCTGTTCTTTTCTTTTCTTTTCTTTTGTTTTTTTTTTGTTTTTTTTTTGTTTTTGTTTTTTTTCAACTTCCCTGCACTGCTTTGTTCCTGTTGCATACAAAGAAACATTTGGCAGTTTTGAAAATGGTGATCGGTTGTGACATTCTCACTGGGGATGATTTCCTTCTTTCCACGCTCTGCTTTTCCCGACTGCCTTGAACTTGGTTGAAAAATTTCGACCTTATGACTACTCCTTAGTCACAAAACTTCCCAACTATTATTTCTAGTCTCCTCATCTGACCCCATATATTTCCCGTGACAGCTTATTTCCATTTGAAGATCTTGTCTGTTTAGTGATCCACCACTTTCGCTGTCATCTCTATCACTGCAATACCTTTTCTCCGTTCAGACCCATATCCTATATTTGTTGTATTGCTCCTGAAACGACATCTACCCGACCTTTGGGTCTCACACGAATTCCCAAATCGTATTAAGTGTTATCACTTCAGCACGGGTTGCTCCTTCCTGATTTAAACCGTTGGCCTTGGCCTTTGGACTATAACCTTTGACTTCTGTTTGGAATGTCTTGGTCGTCACTGGCCCCCCCCTTTGTCAATCTCATCGTAGACTATACCTTTGATCCATGCGCCCTGGCCCTCCTTTTGTTGCACTGTCCATGAATTGTTGTGGACCAATCCTTGGTATTTTGCACGGATCCCAAAGCATGTTGACTATTACCAGCTCAGTGCGCTTTGTTGTTCTTTCCTGACTTATGCCACTTTGATGTACTAGCCAGCTCTCATCTTGTGCAATTGGAAAGCTGATGGCAAATTTTGAAGTCATTTCTCACTTGTCTTGACCAAACAGACTCAAGAAGAGGAAACGAATCAAGATAAAAGGAATAGAGTAAAAGACAAAGGAAAGAAATGGTTCCTAACAAGAAAATTATAAAGTAGAAACCTATCAAACGTGGATACCAACTCTAATGGTCATGACATGCACATGTGGCCTATTCTGTCAAGCATTTATGATTGTTCAACTCTTGTTGTACCCTCAAACCGTGAAATTGGGTTTTGATTCTCTGTCGTTAATCATCTTTCACAATATCTGTCTGGTGACTTCCCATTGGATTTTCAATCCTTATTCAACCTGTAGTGCCCGAAAGGTTTTCACTATCAAGCCTCTCTCATTTGGTCTTTCCCAACTTACAGTCGCCTTATGGTGCGTGTGAAGGTTTTCACCGATAAGACTCTCTCATTTTCATTACTTTTCTACTGGGGATCAGAGTGTTATTCTCGACTTCCATCTGCCCGACTTGGCGTCTTTTGAAGAATGATCAGAAGGTCTTTCTTTGGACCGTAATGTGGGGTTTTTGGTAGGGCTAGAAAGAAAGGGTATTAAGGCTCAAAACAATTCAACATGGGTTCAAATTACAACCCTCGGAACCAAATTTCTTTATAACAACCACAACTTCTACCCCAGTTTCTTGCTTGGGGATCCTCAGATTTTTGTTCCACTATGACCGAGCGGTGAAGCAGCCTACATATCCTTTAAAGGAATCAGGTCAAACGTAGTTCATACCGAATTCCTTGTTGTTTACTTTTCACTTATTACTATTTTTTCTTTTTCCTTTTTCTTTTCTTATCTCCTTTTTTCTCTTTTCTCTTTTGCTGTTTTGTTGTTTTTCTTTTTCTTTTTTATTTTATTTTATTTTTATTTTTTTATCTTTCATGCTTACGTTTCTAATCTTTGCTATTGATTCTAAAAGAGGGGTATGAAAGAAAACAAGTAAGGCTCAAAGGGGTAACGAAGGATAAAGTATTTAGGTAGCAGAACAAAATGTCTCCGTCATTCCAATCTTCAAAATATACCAAGTACAGACAACGCCCTTAATCAGACATTTGTAACATCTTCTGCTCGTGCCAGACTTGATAACCATACACACATTCTCCCTTTCCATTTGTCAATTTTAAAGAATTATTGGACCACACTCTCGCTCTTATTATTTTGCCAATTTTAGGCAAACTTGTCCTTTAATTTCCAGTTGATGCGGCATGAAACATAAGGTTTCTTCACGTTCTATCAACCCCGGTTTCACATGGTTCGGGTTTTCAAATGATCTCAATATGTTCTTATTTCCCTTAAGTGCCCCGATCATCTTCAAATTGCTTCATGATTAACTTTTAAGATTAGGCCAAAAATTATGCGCGCATGTCATGTCACTAGAGTTGACAGAAAAAGAACTATAAAGAGGAAAGACTTAAACCAAAGGAAATGACTAGAAAAAACGGAAGACAGAGAATTGCATTAGACAGACGGGGAAAGAGTTGGTACAGCAAAACAAGCACAATAAATTGGGATACAACCCTTAGAACAAACCTAGACAGCACTAAACGAGTTACAACGACTAAAGGAACTGGACAAAATAAAATGATAGAAGGGTTTGATCTACAAGACAACATCAGGATTACAACCCTGAAATAACCTGGACAACCGAAATGACAACAAAATAAACCACCAAAACTCCTCCCTGGCTTGCCAAGAGATGGAGCATCTTTCCGATTACCAAGCATGACATCTTAGCTATTGACTTATGCATCAACAATATTAGGACCTTCACAAGTCTTCATCCCATTGTTCTCAACAAATTGCTTTTGGTCTCCCCGTGCGTATTCGTTTTTAAGATCAACCTTTAATAGCACTGAAAGCTTAGCAGCATGTGGACCTCTGAGGCTCCCAGAATAATTCTCGCATTCCCTTTCAAAATAAATCATACCCACTATATGTGTCCCATTATGCACATGAGACGGACTTTGGCTGGTATCTGTTGCATCTGGATTTTGCACGACAATGTCGCCTGCATCAATATTCTTCTGAATCGCATTCTTCAGATTCCAACACTTCTCTATGTCATGCCCCGGGATCAGATTCAACATGTCCAATTTCCTTAGCCTTCGAAACAGACTCGCATATGACTCTCCCAATGGAGTGTAGTTTTTTTTTTTAGTTGTGGTCGAATCTTATGGAGATTGTCTACTTATCATGACCCCGCATGAATCAGATCATGCGTAGTTCTGGCATAAGTGCCAAATGACTAATTAAAAAAAATTGGATTTTTCTCTTCTTTTTTTTTCAAGTTTTCCATAAAAGAAAAAAAAGTGTATTTACTACGACACATTTTATTACAATATTAATGGACTCCAAAAGACTCTAACATCAAAATGGCAATACAGCCTAAAAAATAGACTAACAGATACTTTTTATTTATTTATTTAAAATCATCACAGTTTCTCAAAAAAATTTATAAAAATGTCCGGTTTTGTCAATACGGCCTTTCAGCACTTCGAAGAAGATTTAAAGGCTGTGTTTGCTAACCGGTCAAAAATTTTGAGAAGTGACCAAAGGCGGTTGTTCTTGGAAAAACGGCCTTCCGGCGTCCTTTTGGGGACATTCAGCAATTTTGGACAAGAATGACATTACCTTTACTTATGGAAAAACAACAACATTTGTTTACCCTATAAAAATTCTCCCTTCTTTTTTAATACTTTTTTTTTCAAATAATTTTTCAAATAGTTGAACCCGATATGAGTTGCCTAAGTATCCCACATCCGGTGAGAATCAAACTTACGTAGTTCTGCCAAAGAAAATAACTAATTTTGAAAATAAGACTCTTTTCTTTTGTTTTTCAAATAAATCAAACTAAAAATAATAATTTTTTTTATTTTCTCAAAATTTCGGCAGAATTTCGACCCTATTTAGACATTAGGTTTTTCTAAAAAAATAGGTAATTATCTCTCCCTTGAGATATTTCAATATCCACTTGACAGCTTCCCAATGCCTCTTTCCTGGGCTGGACATGTATCTACTTACCACACTTACAGATTGAGCGATATCTGGACGTGTGCATACCATAGCATACATAATGCTACCAATTGCACTAGCATAAGGTATCTTTGACATATGCTCCACCTCATCCTCGGACTGAGGCATTTGTAACTCTGAAAGTTTAAAATGAGGAGCTAATGGTGTACTTACAGGCTTGCACGTATGCATATTGAATCTCTCGAGAATCCTTTCAATATACCTCTTCTGAGAAAGATGTACAATACCGTCTTCTCTTGAAATCTTCATACCAAGGATTTTCTTTGCAGCTCCTAAATCCTTCATGTCAAATTTCTTACTCAACAGTTTCTTCAAAACATTTATCTCTATAATGTTGTTAGCAACAATAAGCATATCATCAATATACAACAATAAATAAATCATTGAGTTACCAGACATCTTCTTGTGATACACACAGCTATCAAATGCACTCCTTGAGAATTCATGTGTAGCCATGAATGCATCAAGCCTCTTGTACCACTGTCTAGGGGATTGCTTCAAACCATACAAAGACTTCTTTAGTTGGCATATGTGATCTTCTTTTCCCTCGGCTAGGAAACCTTCAGGCCGATCCATATAGATTGTCTCTTCTAGATCACTGTGTAAGAAAGTAGTTTTGATACCAAGCTGTTGAAGCTCCAAGTCAAATTGTGCAACCAAAGCTAGTAGCACATGAATTGAGCTATGCTTCACAACTGGAGAGAAAATCTCATGTAGTCAATTCCCTCCTTCTGACTGAAACCTTTTGCAACCAATATTTCCCTAAACCTAGAATTTTCCACTTCAGGAATTCCCTCTTTCTTTCTGTAGATCCGCTTGCATCAAACTATTCTCTTCCCCTTTTGTCTTTTCACTAAGACCTATATCTGATTCTTATGAAAAGACTCCATCTCTTCAGTCATGGCTAACCGCCATTGTGAAGCATCCTTGCAAGAAGCTGCTTCAATATACGAGGAGGGCTCCAGATTCTTAATCTCTTCTTATGCAGCTATGAACGCATATGCAATCAAGTTTTCTTGATTTATAAGGCGTTCCGGTTCTCGTGTCTGCCTCTTCTCCCTCCCCTTTGCAATTGTGTATGGTTCATTGATAGCAAGTTCTTCAAGGTCTACATCTTCTGACTCATCTTTAACCTGAGTCTCTTGATCATTTTCCTTGGCAAGCTCCACCTGCTCGTTGTTCTTGTTTCCTGAAAACTCCACGGGAACTTTACAGGGATCAAGTATAGAGGATTCATCGAAGGTGACATATCTACTAACTATAAATTTGAGTAAAGACAAATACCAAAGTTTGTACCCTTTTTACTCCATCAACATACCCTACGAATTTGGCTTTCTTAGCCCTTGGTTTAAGCTTTCCTTCATTAACATGATAATAAGCTGGACACCCAAATACTCGTAAGTATGAATAGTTATAGGGGTCACCTGACCGTACCTCATTCGGAGCCTTAAAGTCAATTGCCGATGCTGGAGATCGATTGACAATATGAGCAGCAGTGTGAACTACTTCAGCCCAAAATATTTTAGACATTTTGGCTTGTATGAGCATACAATGAGCCTTTTCAAAAAGAGTTCTGTTCATTCTCTCGACAACTCCATTCTGATGTGGGGTATGCCTGACAGTCCTATGTCTTGAGATCCCATGAACCTTGCATAATTCATTAAACTCTTCATTGCAAAACTCCAAGCCATTGTCTGTTCGAAAATACTTGATTTTCTGCTCCATTTGATTTTCAACCAAAATCTTCCACTCTTTAAATGCTTCAAAAGCATCACTTTTTGCCTTCAATAAATGCACCCAAACCTTTCATGAGAAATCATCAATAAAAGTGAGAAGATACCTCTTTTCGCCCTTCGATGGAAGTTTAGAGGGACCCCATAAATCTGAATAGATGTAGTCTAGCACTCCTCTTGTCTTGTGTTTGCCAGTGCTGAAGCTGACCTTCTTCTTCTTCCCTAGAACGCAGTGCTCACAGAAGTCAAGTGTGCTGATCTTCTCACTTTCTAGAAGGTTACGATTGCTCAACATCTCTAGTCCACGTGCGCTCATATGACCCAGTCTTATGTGCTATAGTCTTGCCTTGTCGTCATTGGATAACTGCACTGTAGATGCATTTGTAGAGCCAACAATGGTGCTTCTGGCCAATGTGTAAAGGCAGTTCTCCATCTTGCCTTTCAGCATGACTAAAGAACCTTTAGTCACCTTCATAGTTCCTGCTTCGCTCGTGTACCTGTAGCCTTATTCATCCAGAGTACCCAAGGAGATCAAATTCTTCTTTAGATCAGGAATATGACAAACTTGTGTAATAGTCATCACGACTCCATTATGGCAGCGAACTCGAACTGAGCCAATGTCAACTATTGCACAAGTTGCATTATTGCCCATTACTATGGTTCCTCCACTTTTCTCATAACTGCTAAACCAGTCTTTTCGGAACGTCATATGCTGAGTACAAGTAGAGTCTAACATCCATTTGTTTACATAACTACTATTATTACACGATGTTGTTAGTACATAATCATTGTCAAAATCATGTACATGTTCACTGTAGATGCACTCGCCTTTTCCTTGGACTTTGACATTGGGCAATCTCGTTCAAAGTGCCCCTTCTTGCCACAACCCCAACACTCTGTATTCTTCTTGTTCACATGAGACTTTGATCTGTACTTTGATTTGCTCTTTCCCTGTTGGCTAGTCCGGCCTCTCAAAAAGAGACCACTTGTTTGGTCATCTCTGTCTCCTTCGATGTGCCTTCGCACATCACTAGAGTTAAGTGCCTGCCGCACTTGCTAAAGATTGATAGGCTCCTTGTTATACATCTTTGAATTCTCAATATCACGATATACTGAAGTCAAGAAAAATAGCAAAAGCACATGCAAGCGTCTCCTCCTCCCTTTTAATTCCTGCAATCTGTAAGTCCATGACAAGTTTATTGAACGTATCTAAATGGTCTTGTAACAAAGTACCTGACCCCATATTAAATGTGTGAAGACGCCATTGTAACAATCCTTGTTGTCACTAATCGGTCTTGGTATAGCCCTTCTAGCTTTTCCCATAACTGTTTGGCCATCTCTTCGGTACCTGTACTCACTTCACAAAGTACGTTAGGTGCAAGAGATAGTTGAATTGCACTCAATGCATCCCCTTCAATCTTCTCCATGTCGGGAGCTGATATATCCTTAGGATACTTTCCATCAATAACATGGATTCACTACAAAAAACCGGCCTAATTGCGGTGGTTTAATAGCGGAGGTCAGCTCAACCCCCACAAATTTCATTAAATAGCAGGGGTTTACTTAACTTACACAATTATAAGCAAATAGCGGCGGCTCTAAACCTATGCCATCTAAAAAAAATTGCGCGGTAATATTTCCCATGCTTATTTTTGCTTTGTCTATTTTTTACTCTTGAAAACAACACAAATATAACAAAACCTCAAAAACTCCACTTCTCACTAACGTTTTTCCACAGACTCGAGGTAAAGCCCCTCAAATTTTAGAGATTAACTCAAATTTCATGATTCTTTCTACTTTATTTTTCTTAGAATTGAAAGTTTTGTGTGAATTTCTCATTCTATTTGTAAGATTTGAACTCAAATTTACGCTTTCCCCTCTTTTTTTTTTGATTTTCCTCGCGTTTCCCCCCGATAGCAGCGACAAAGGCATCTTCGATCAAATTATAAAGGTATAAGCTCTACATTCTTAGAACTATATCGCTGTTTTTTTTGGAGAAAGACAACTATATCTCTATTTTGTCTTTGAACTTTATACTTGCATTTAATAGACATGCTAACCAATATTTTATTCTTGAAGACCAAGTTCTACTTTAAGACAACCAAATCAGTTGCACGATGACATGTTTATAAATCTATTGGAAATAAATGGGTTGCAAATAGGCTTAACTTGTGGAGTGCATATGAAGACCCACTTAAAAGTAGAGCTGAGATCATTGATAATGTGCCAGATGGAATTCCGCCGGATCAATGGATTTTTTTTGTTAATTACCAATATAAAGACTGAACAAAGGTACTTATGTAACTGTTTCTACTAGTCTTTATAATTATATTATTTTTTGTTCTTCTAATTGAGTTTGAAGTATATTTTTATAAGGAAATGCGTAAAAGAAATGCTGAAAATAGAAAAAAATAGACGATTCCACACACAGGTGGTTCCAAAGCCAACTCTACGAGAAGTGCTGAAATGGTGAGTAAATTAACTTACTATGTAATTATTTCTTAGTAGTAACTAATTATGATTTGATTTTTTATTTATAGATCGCTCAGACTGGACAAATGCCCGGACGAGCATAAATATACATTGCTACTCATAAGAATAAAGATGGAGTATATGTTAATGAAGAAGCAAAAGAAATATGCGTAAGTTTTTGTGAATTCTTAAATTCCTTTCCATGTAACAGGGAAAAAAGATCAGACACCATTGTAGGACTAGTATTACAATCAAACGCAGCTGAACTACCTCTGTTAGAAAGTCTCTTAACATCTTACCAAATCAATGTAATATAATACTCATTAAGGGACAAATATTAACAAATAAAGAGGAAAAACAAAACGGGAAGTATAACTTATAGTCATCACTAAGACATCTCACACCCTTTTTTCAGTATCTTACGGACTATGCATGCTCTCAACACTCCATTGTGATGAAAAATGCCACATGAAAATAACTTTAATATGGTGAAAACCCAATCAATAGAGAAAAAGAATCAAAACACAAAACAAATATCTTTTTCAGTCTGTTCAATAATGAGTGGTTGTTGTGCAGCAGATGCAAGTGCTGAAGAAAGATGGTCTGGCCTTGCGTTTTCCGCTCCCCTTTGGTGAAGTTAGACAAGTTTTTGTTGCTTGTGAAATCTGCAATTCTTCTCCTTTCATAACAACAACATGGTTCTGTTGTGTTTCAGATGTAACCTTCGGATCACCATTCTTCAACAAGCCTAAAAGAGGACCCAACTGATGAGCTTCTTGTGGGAATCTTCTCAGGACACAACCGACTCAAACCCCCGCATTCTTCCTTGTGCATATGCTATATCGACATCATTTTCCAGTTTTGATGACCCCAACTGCAATATGTACTTCTCCATTATTTCCTTTCTACTAGACTTCTCAACTCCTCCCTTTGCTTTATCAAGAAGACCATTTTCTGTTGAGCTCTCTTCTTCATGATTAGTAGTTGTTCCAAAGAATTTGGTAGGGTGCAATCCCATTTCTGCTGGTGGTATGTGATCATAATGAAGAATATCAGGTTGAACGTTTATGTCATCCTCCTTAATTGAATAATCGATCACAATATCCGTAGTAGCGTCGTTTCCTGGTAGATTTTCCTTTGTAGCCTCTTTGGGGTATGATTCAATTGAAGAAGCTACGTCTCGTCAATCTGCATTTCATGCACTGCCTGCATATATGACTCAGTTTTCTTCAGATCACATTCCTTTACAGCATTATCTGATTCATTTGATATCAATTCACTCTCTGGAGTGTGAGCCGCACATTTGTCTTCTGGCTCAATAACTGCTGACATCGAACTCGATGGAGTACTCAGTGGAATATCTGTCAACTTTCTCATGCTAATCTTTATTTTCACCTTCAGGAATTATGTTGTTTTCTTCTCATTTTTCCTGATATCATTAAACTGCTTTAAGAAAGTACATAGATATGTTAGCTTAAGGACTTGAATTGCCTTTAGCATTATAGAGATCTATGGAGTCCGCGATAAAATTTACATCATCTAAAAAAGTCAACTTAGAGTACTATGATCATCGAAGCATACAGATGTTGCTTTCGTACAATGTACCCATAATATATACTACTAGTAAGTAGGAATTGTCTTCCAGATGTGCTTTCGTACTTTCTGCCGCTGTCAACTAGTTATATTTTTCACTGACCTTGGTGTTACCGACTCTATGCCTAATGTGTTACTGGCAAAATGATTGCATGCATTATATGCTGTGAAATCTTCCCATGATAGTGCCATCCCACTTTTTAACAAAATAATGTTTTTCCATATCTAGTAAGAACCGTATACATCAATATGATCCGATTATGCCCCCCAACAAAATTGTAAGGTGCGTTCAGTGAGTCTTTTAAAAAGTATTATTCTTGTTTTCTTTTGTTAATTGATCTCATACAATTCTTTGACAATCTGAATAGCTTTCCCAAAGCAAGTGCTCATGTGGAAACAATCTTTCTTTGTCACTATTGATGGTTCATTCAAGAGAATTTAATGTAATGCAGAGAAAAGCTTTGGTAATTGTATTGACTACTTGCCTCTCTTCAATGCCAAGGTTTACATGGTTATGTGGATTAAGATATGTATATTTTTACACTAGACAAATGCCTTCCTGCTGGTTTAGTTGTATGTGTTTTGTATGTGTAGAAAAAAATTGAGTTAGCTTTGAGCCAAAGCACCATAGATGAGTCTCAGATTTTGTCAAATGATGTAGTTGGTAAGGTGCTAGGAAAAGAGCACTCTGGAAGGGTGAGGTGTTTGAGATTAGGCCCTGTCCCTAGTAGAGTTTTTAAACAAGTAAGGCCTCGTGTTGGTGGTACAAGTTCTTGAAGTATTGAAGGTTCATGTTCGTCCCAATGTCAAAATAACCATAATCAAATGATGAATGCTCACAATCAAATGATGAACGCTTTCAAGGCATATATGATAATGAAAGAAGGGACTATACCAGAACAATTTGCGGGGTTCTTTGCTTCTCCTTCGACGGTTTCTCCTGCAACGGTAAGTAAAGTTCTTCAATTTTTTCACTTTAATTTGTTTATTTGCAAAGATAAAGTGGCTTAGATTAGTATATTCTTGTATGTTTTTTTAATTAAAAGTGATATATAACATTATAATCCTGGAGAAATTAAACAGTAGAAGCATTGAGAAACATATGAACTGTAGAACATTAGGCACACCGAACACATTGCAACAATATGAAATTAAAATCTAAGGATAAGGTAGCGATCACATTCTACTGCAGCAAAATATATGTAATTGAGGAAATGTATCACATGTTTCTTAGAACCAAAAGGATTGATAACATTATGTCTCAACAATGGAATTATAAGCTTTTACGAATCCTCAACGAACATCAGGGAAACCTAACACATTTAATCTACCAAAAACTTCTTCAATTGTCCATCAAATCTATGAAAATACCCTTACTAGTATTTCCTCCCAAAACCTCCTGCACCGTGACCATACGTTGGAAGAGCTGCTACTGCCTGTGGCTCAGCAGCTTGCTTGACAACACCAGGAAGATCAGACATGCCGAGGGCTGAAAGCATGTCAAGGGTCTGCTTGTCAGCTTCAATGAGATCAATTTTGATGACAGACTCATCAGGAACAAAGTCCATACGTCTCTCACACTCCTCCTCCTGCAGTTTCAGGGAGATACCTCGAACATCTCCCTTCTGGATACGTTTAATGAGATGGGTGGAGAAACCATCAATCTTGTTGCGGAGACGCTTGGAAGGAATTATGGCAACTTCCTCCAGGATCTTCTTGTTTGTGTGGAAATACAAAGTCATTTTGGAGTAGTACTTCTCAATTACCTGTCGAGATGACTTCTTCATTGTCTTGGTGCGTACGCGACCCATCCTTTTAGAGTTTCCTTAGACCAAACAGAGTATTTGAAGAGAAAGAACCACAGTCGTGTGCGGCAGCAACTGAGCAAAGTGTACTATTCTTGTATGTTGTATTTGTTTTCTTTGAATAACTCCTCTTTCTCTCTATTATATTTTTCTTTCTGATTCTAGCATGAATTAGTCTCACTTTCTAATGGGATGCACAAATATCTTTTTTCTTCGGCCAATAAAAAAAAGGCTGCAATGTTGATCTAAATTTGAGTTTTAATAGTACAAAGGAAGCTTGAAGATTTACACTTATTTGCTTACAATATTAAGTAGAGTTACTGCAATTTCTGATTTTGGCATGATTTTTATACTTGTTTTTTTATGCAGCCAAGTGATGCAGACAGTGGACCCCTTTCACCAATGGACGCAAGAAGATCTTGCGATGATAGTAATTCTAGTGGAAACCGTTGATTTCATTGCAATTGCTTTTAGATAATTAATTGTGACAATGTAATTGTGTGGTTGAAGCAGATGTTAGAATATTGGAGTGAATATTTTGTGTTTAAAATAGTTTTTGAGTGATGCTACTTAATGTTGACAATTTAGTTTTAAAGACTAATGATATTTTATGATAACGTTTTGTGATTTTATGATATGTTATTGATATCTTTTAACTTTAAAATAATTTTTTAGCTTTGATTATGATTTACAGCTTAATTAGTAATTTGTCAATAATATATGAATTAAAAAATTCAATAAATTATTGAGGTTATGACTGACAGGAGCTATAAATATATGCTAATAAAAAAATATATATTGCGGAGATTTAAAACCGCCGCGATTCGTAACTGAAAATTATTTTAAAAAGATTTAACTTTGAGATCTGCGGGGGTCAATCACCGCTAAGTAACCTCCGCTACTTAGTTTTGGCGGTCAGCAAAAACTACCACAACTCGATTGCGACGACTCTTATTGTGGGGGGTTTTAACGACTGCCGCAACAATATATTGCGGGGGTTTTAAACCGCCGCAAACCTAAAAAATAACCCCCATAATTAGGCCCGTTTTTTGTAGTTATTGAACCTTCCCTCTACAGTAACACCATCATCTGGATCTTCCAAATATTGAAGTTGTTGCGTCTCCTGAATCTATCGATTTCAAACTTCATGGAACTCATCTTTGCTTGTTCTTCCTCTTTGGATAGTTAAGGAATCTTGTTGCTCTGATACCAATTGTTAGAGGAAACATAAAAGAAAGAACACAAGATTTAACGTGGTTCAGATCAAAATAATCCTACGTCCACCAGAGAACAATTGTCTTTCTATTATTTACAAAGGAAGGGGAGATTTCCCAATTACACTTAAGAGAAATTCTCTTAACTCTCTACTCACTACAATGTATTGTATTATTTTTTAGATGAATTCTACAAATGAAGGAGTGCATCTATTTACAGACGTAAAGACCTCCTCTTAATATCATTGGTTACATCAAACTACTTCCTCTTGATGTCATGGGTGACATCAAAGAAGGAAGTTTCCTCCTAGCATTCATACCAACTCTTTCCACCAACTCTTCCAATTGACATGCCATTGTTGACTAAACATAAACCAACATTTTCAGCATGCCATTGTTGACTAAACATAAACCAATATTTTCAATATGCAAGGCTACCCATACTAGCCGACTTCCTACTCAAAGCATCGGCCACCACGTTGGCCTTCCCAGGATGATACAAGATGGTGATATCATAGTCTCTCAATAGATCCAATCACCTCCTCTGCCTTAAATTTAGCTCCTTCCGCTTGAACAAGTATTGCAAAATCTTGTGATCCGTGAACACGTCACATGACACTCCATATAAATAATGCCTCCAAATCTTTAACTCATGAACAATGGCTGCTAGCTCCAAATCATGAACCAGATAGTTCTTCTCGTGAATCTTCAACTACCGTGAAGCATATATAATAATCTTGCTATTTTGCATCAACACCGCACCATATCCTATACGAGATGCATCACAATATATTGAATGGGGCACCCTTCTGCGTTAACCTAGTCATCAAGGATGCTATGGATGACAACCCCTTTACAAACTGACAATAATAACCCGCCAAACCCAAGATACTCTGGATCTCTGTAGCTGATGTGGGTCTAGGCTAGTCCTTGATTGCCTCAATCTTTTTAGAATCCACCTAAATATCCTCTGCTGATACTACATGACCCAAGAATGCCACTGAACTTAACCAAAACTCACATTTCGAAAACTTAGCATATAACAGGTTGTCTCTCAAAGTCTGAAGAATAACCCAAAGATGTTGCTCGTACTTCTCTCAGTTGCGGGAGTAGATCAAGATATCTTCAATGAAAATAATCACAAAGAAATTCAGATAGGGCTTGAACACCCGGTTCATCAAATCCATAAATGATGTTGGGGCATTTGTCAACCCAAATGACATCACTAGAAACTCATAATGCCTGCACCGAGTACGAAATGCTATCTTAGGGACATCACATGCCCTAATCCTCAACTGATGGTAGCCAGATATCAAATCAATCTTCGAAAACACTTTGGCACCCTGAAGATGACCAAATAAATCATCAATCCTTGGCAATGGATACTTGTTCTTAATGGTGACTTTGTTCAATTGCCGATAATCTATGCACATCCTCAGATCCGTCTTTTTTCTTAACCAAAAACACCGGTGCACCCCAGGGCAAGACACTAGATATAATAAATCCCTTATCAAGCAAGTCTTGCAATTGTTCCTTCAATTCTTTCAACTCTAGTGGGGTCATACAGTATAGAATAATAGAAATGGGTTGAGTGCCTAAAGACAAATCAATGTAAAAGTCAATATCCTAGTCGGGTGGCATCCCCAACAGGTCTAAAAAAATACCTCTGGAAACTCACGAACAACTGGTACGACATCCATAGAATGAACCTCAACACTAGAATCACAAACATAAACCAAATATGATAAACAGCCTTTCTCGACCATACGGTGAGCCTTCATATAAGAAATAACCTTGCTGACAGAATGACCAGGAGTCACTCTCCACTCCAATCGAGGTAACCCCGACAAAGCTAAGGTCATAGTCTTGGCATGATGGTCCAATATAACATGATAAGGTGACAACCAATCCATCCCCAAAATAACACCAAATTTGACTATATCGAGAAGTAAGAGATCTATAATAGTCTCAAGACCCCTAATAACAACTACATACGAACAATAGACACGATCTACAATAATAGAATCACCCACCGGTGTGGACACATATATAGGATCAGTAAAAGAACCACGAGGTATAACTAAATATGAAGTAAAATAAGAAGACACATAGGAGTATGTAGACCCTAGATCAAATAGAACTGAAGCATCTCTATTATAAACCAAAACAGTACCTGTGATAACCGTATCAGAGGACTGAGTCTCAAGCCTGGCTGGGAAAGCATAACATTAGGGTTGGGCCCCACCACTCTGAACTACATCCCTAGGACGACCTCCTATTGGCTAGCCTCCAACTCTAGCCGCCTGAACTCCACATCTAACACCTCGACATCACACCTCTAGCTGCCTGACCCTTACCTCTAGTTGGCTGAGCGGGCGGTGGAACACACAGTGCCGGAATCTTAGCATGAGAACCTTGATGCTAAGAATTGCTCGATACTTGAGGGAAAAATCTAGCAATATGCCTTGTGTCGCCATAATTCTAATAAGACTTCGGCTGCTGACCCTAAAATTGACCATGACGGCCTGAGTAACCACCCTGAAAACTCTGGAGCGGAGATGGATTGATAGGAGTTGATGGTGTACTATAGGGTAGCTGATTAGAATACTGCATATGATGGCCATGACCACTTAGAGCACCGTGAGAAGCTTGAAGTGTTGAATGAAATGGCCTGGGGGAATTGCTTCTACTAAAAGAAACCTGCCTCCAAATGAGGCACCACTGAACCTTCCAGAATGACGAGGCCTCTTGCCAGACCCCTGACCACTCCCCTGAAATAAAAATATCTCCACTCGCCTGGCCACATTGGTTGCATCCTGAAAAGAAATCTCGCTCTTGGTCTCCTTAGCCATCTGTAGTCTAATAGGCTGGGCGAGTCCCTCAATAAACCTCCTCGTCCTCTTTCTCTCTAGATGGTGAGTATAAGAATATAATGACGAGCCAAATAAATAAACATCATCTTGTACTGAGTGACAGTCATAGAGCCCTGCTGAAGATGCTCAAACAGCCTAGGATATTCCTCTTTCTAAGTGACGGGAAGGAACTTCCCGAGAAATAGCTGAGGGAATTGGTCTCAAGTGAGAGTTGGTGACCTATCTAGTCTGGCCAAAAAATAATCTCTCCACCATTTCTTGGCGGGACCTGACAGAAGAAAACTCGCAAAGTCGGCTCCACTGGTCTCCATTATCCCTATGTTTCGTTGCGAGAGCTGGTGACCCACCTGGTCTGGCCAAACAATAATCTCTCCACCATTCTTGGCGGAACTTGACAGACAAAAAGCAGAAAAGTCGACCCCATCAGTCTCCATCATCCCCATGTTCCGTAAAACCTCGTGACAACTGTTCAAATAATCCTAGGGATCATCTAAAGACGTACCGCCATAGGTAGTAGTGAAAATCTTGGTGAACTTGTCCAATCTCCATAAAGCATCAGGAGACATAACTGATCCATCACCAGTCTGAGATACAACACCCGGTGGAACTACCCTAACTGGTTGAGCTGCTTGAGTTTGAAACTGGGGAGCCATCTACTCCAAAGTGCGGGTAGCGAGAGTATTTGCTCCTCCCCCAGCCTGAGAGACGGCAGGTGTTACAGGAAGTATGCTTTCCTGAGTGACACTCTCCATAAAGCCCACTGATGGACCAAAGCGTCCTGAAGTATCGGGGTAGCGATGAAACCCTATGGAACCTGAGTTGGCCTTGCGGTCTGCGCCAAAATCTGATCGTCAAACTCTACCTGAGGCTCTGCCATTGGTGTTGCTGCTCTGGGCTGAGCTTGCCCCTACCTCGGCCTCTAGCATGGCCTTGGCCTCGTCGTGTGCCCCTCGTAAGAGCTGTCGCTAGGGCTCGGGCTGCTGATCAGCTGATGAAGCGGTACGTGTTCTCGCCATCTGCGAAAGAGTAGAGTACAAGTTCAATTAGCATTGAGAAATAAAATTGCATAATAGAGAAGAATAGATGTGAAGTTATTCCTAAACTCTGTAGCCTCTGGGGATAAGCATAAATGTCTTTATACTGATCCCTCAGACTCTACCTAGCTTGTTCGTGAATTGTGAGACCTAGGAAACCTAGTACTTTGATACCAACTTGTCACGACCCGGATTTCCTATCATCAGGATCGTGATGGCCCCTACTCCTGAATGCTAGGCAAGCCAACAGGTACGAATCTACGCATTAATTATTAACTCAAATAGTAAAGAAAATAATAGCTACAGCTAAACAAATATAAAGTGCGAAAGTTTTATAACAGATCAAAACTCTAAAACAAGTCTACCCCAATAATCTAGTATCACAATTTCACGAATCTCTACGAATTTCTTCAAATATTGGTTTAAAGGAAGTACAATTGTTCTCAAAATAAAAAGAGACAGGAAAATCTAGGATAGAGGGAAGGGGGCCATAAAGAGACTAGGGACAAAAATAGCACGTACCTACTGGACATTTCCCAAACCCTATACGGGAAAACTGGACAATACCCAAACCCTATCATCATCATTGTCCAACAAGAGGAGAGTACACTACCTACAGTCCTAATCCATCAACATCAACTAAATACCAACACCCAGTTCTTTCCACATTGGACCATGCTGTGATTAACCCAAAAAAGCAATCATCCCTCGTTACTCCTAGCATTTACTCACATGAACCATTGGGCATTAACACCTCCCAAACAAAAAATCCAAAGAACCCTTCATTAATTGAGTTGACGGGAGAAAGTCAAATGAACCAAACCATGGACATAGATCCTATTATCCCTATAGCTAATCAATACTCCTCATTAATGCAAGATATTATTATGCCACAAAATAGGAACACCACCCATCCTAAAAACCTAGTAATCTATTAGAAAACAACTATAGTACAAATCAACCTCACCCCTTGTCAATTCCAAGTCAAAATCCCATTAATAAACAAGACATCTTGAAACATATGACAAAGAAAACGGACACCAAGGCCATTGACACAAACTATAGGGCAGTGGACATTACTAGTCCAATATATACCAATAATAATCCTAACTCCCTTACTCTACAAGATACAGACCAAAACCAACACAAAATACAAAATGCCAAGGCTCCCATCCAAGAACCACATCAGGAGACTCCTCAGGCCTCAAAGAAATGTTTACACATGACCCCAACAAGTGAACCAACCCCAAGCCCCTATGAACTTCACCACAAGGCCTATTCAACTAGACCATGCGCCCCAATCATGGTTGGGATGGGGGACTGATGGGCCAAGCTTTGAATATAAGACTAAAACTTGAGGGGAGAGACATAATAGTCCAAATAGGGATCCGAGCTACCTAGCCCAGATAGTAGTAGAGGGTCTCCAACTAGGACTAAACAATGCAATGATTCAACATTGGATGAGTCCTCACCAGTTTCACCCTATGTCTATGAGCTCATTCCCACACACATCCCCATGGAGCCTCCAAGCATGTCTCAGCACACCATACACAACCTGCCCAATCCAACATTACCACTCTACCCAAACCATGCAAATCCTCCAATCCTAGCCCCTATTCTTCAAACTACACTTGCCCAGCAAACCCCGCATCAAACCAGCCATACCCCAAACCTCGGCAACACTCCTCTCATAGAACTTGAGCCAAGAACAAATGGAAGAGGAAAAAGAAGAGGAAGATGCACCAACCGAAAGAACAATGGAGCACGTGGTGCTATGATACCCAAAACCAATGGAATTAAAAGTAGGAAAAGAAAAAAGGTACATCTTAAGATTCCCAGTGGGTTTGAGGAAGTGCTCTATCTCCATCACGAAAATGAACCATCCAGGATTGTACCAACATGCAGTGGTGCTAGTGATGTTCACGCACTATTGGACACACAAAGAAAGCATGAAGACCAACTTAAGCCCTACCAGCAGCCATGAAGGAAGAGCTTCAACAAGAAACACAAGCATGAATATGAGTATCTAGAACTGTAGAGGCGCAAGTAGCGCAGAGTTTCGAAGAGCTTTTAGAACAATGCTAGATTACCATAGAACTAGAATTGTAGCCCTACTAGAAACAAAGTTGGAAGATCACCATAATTTGGTGCATGACTTTGGCTACTCAAGCCTTATTTAAATGCCTGCCAATGGGAATTCGGGGGGCATTGTGCTCATGTGGAACAATAGAGAAACAATGGTAGATCAAATTGGAGGAACGAACCAAGAGATACAGGCCATGGTAAAGGTACGGAACTCAACAAAAAGTTGGTTATATTCTATTATTTATGCTAGTAATCTATTGGAAGAAAGATTAATCCTATGGAAAAATCTAAGGATAGTGGCTAATAACTACAAAGGGCCATGGCTAGTCGCGAGAGACTTCAATGAAGTCACTCACGCATCGGAAAAATTTGGAGGACTACACATAAATTATAATAGGGTCTCGCACTTACCAGATTGTATAAATCACTGTGGGCTTGTGGACTTAGGGTTCAAGGGTCCAAAATTTACTTGGAAAAACAAAAGAAAAAATTGCAATAACTGTTTCATGAAGCTAGCGCCAAGCATCTAACTAGAGTCCACTCAGACCATTGCCCAATAAAATTGGATCTATATAAAAGTTTCCCAACTAATTGCAATATATTTAGAATAGAGTCTGTGTGGCTATCTCACCCCATATTTAGAATCTTAGTCGTTGACTCATGGTTAGACCAACCAAATATAACCAAAGCCATAGGCAATTTATGTTCTAAGGCAATTGAATGGAACAAAAATACCTTTGGTAACATTTTTAAACGAAAGAACAAAATCCTAGCTAGATTAGAAGGTATCCAGAATTTCCTATATTACCCCCGCAGTCAATTCCTCATTAATCTGGAAAATGAATTCCTACATGAGTATAACTTGATACTCATGCATGGGGATGAATTTTGGAAGCTCAAATCCGGGGTACAATGGATTCAAGATGGAGACGCTAATACAAAATTCTTCCATATTACCACAATGCAAAGAAAAAGGAAAAATAGGATCATCTGTCTAAAAGATCAAGTAGGGAACTGATTCCAAGATCAAAACCTTATTGACCTAATTATTAAATATTACCAAAACCTCTACACTACGGGCCATAATCAATCCGTGCTTAATAATATCTACATGCCCTATAATACAAAAATTAGAGACCAAGACCACTCATACCAAAGTAGTATCCCCTCTATAGAAGATATAAAAATGGCGATGTATTCTTTCAAACCCTACAAATTCCCGGGCCCGGATGGGCTTCACACTTTCTTTTACTAGAAATATTGGAAGGAGACAAGCAAACATCTTTTAGATTTCTGCCAAGACTCATTCCAATCCAAAAGAATGCTTAAAAGCATGAATAACACCTTAGTTTGGCTCATTCCCAAATGTCAAAATGCTTAAACAATTAGGCAATTTAGACCCATAAGTCTGTGCAACGCGGCTTATAAGGTCATCACTAAGATAATTATTAATTGCATTAAGCCCTTCCTAGCTGATCTCATCCAACCTACCCAAACTAAATTTATCAAGGGCAGAAGAGATACTGATAATGCCCTAGTCATAAATGAGGTACTATACCACCTCAGGAAAACTAAGGGTAAAAAATACAAAATGATGATCAAAATCGACCTAGAGAAAGCTTTTGACAAAATTAAATGGTCCTTTGTTAAATTCTCTCTCACTTCTCTTAACTTCCCTCCTGACCTTATTGAGCTTATAATATCTTGCTTCTCTACCACCACCACGACAATTCTAATCAACATCTCTAAAACTGAATTCTTTGGACCCTCAAGAGGTATTCGATAGGGAGACCCTCTTTCCCCGTATATCTTCATCATATGTATCAAAATTCTCTCTAGATTGATTGACCACGAAATAGACTGTTGTAGACTCCTATCAAAATAGCTCCAAAAAGCCAGTAACTATCCCATCTATTCTTTGCAGATGACCTTATTCTCCTAGCGAAAGCCAACCAAAAAAAGTTACAACTTGACTATAGACACGATCAACAAATTCTGTGAAGCCTCAGGATAATCTATCAACTTTGGAAAATAAAAAATTATGTTCTAAGAATACCCCCACGGACTATAAAAACCATATTAGCAATTGTTTTTCAATGAGATATACCAATAACTTTTTAAAGTACCTTGGATTTCTTATGCCCAGTGACACTTCTACCAAAAATAATTTCCAATTCATCTTAGATCGGATGAATACTAGACTAAAAGGTTGGACAACTAAGTTTATTAATATGGCTGGTAGGTCAACCCTCATCAAAGCAACCTTAGCCGCAATCCCTAACTACGTCATGCAAATACATGACCTCTCCAAAACAACCCTCAATAAGATAGAATAAATCCAAAAAAACTTCCTTTGGGGCAGTACGGATGAAAAAAAGTAATGCCACCTTTCTAGATGGAGCATAGTCACAATTCCTAAGAATCAAGGGGGTTTGGGAATTCTTAACACGCACTGAAAAAACTCCTCCTTCAATACGGCTTTAGCTTAGAGATATAGAAAATATTAAGAGTCTCTATGGGTCCAAACTCTATCTAACAAATATGACCATAGGAAAGCAAAAATATAGGCTCTCACACTTGGAAAGTCATTAGGAAGGGCTCTGTAATTTGCAATGCGAACACCAAATGGCTAGTAGGAAACGTGATGTCCATCAATTTATCGCAAGATAAATGGATAAATCAACTAGGATCTTTTAGAGACTATATTCAAGGCCCCATTCCTGCTAGGGAACTAAACCTAAACCTCGCATGCCTTATCAAAAACGGAATATTCGACCTTAGAGACTTATATTTTGATTTACCCTCATGCCTGGTCTCAAAAATCAATTGCACTTACATAAAGCAAATTATGCCTACCACTGACTTGTATGTTTGGGACTCGAAGGGCCATAACTGCTTCTCCATTAAGGCTGCTTACGAAGCAATCTCAGATAATACTTGTAATAACAAAAAAGACTACCCTTGGCTCTCGAAAATAAAATCCCTTAATAAATTAAAATATTTCCTATGGACAGTCATATGGGACAGCTTACCCACCAAACATATGCTGGCCAAAAGGGGGATATGCCATGAGGATACTTGTAGCATATGCAATACGAAAATTGAGAACACTAAATACATATTCTTCCGTTGCAACTACTCAAGATTTATCTGGACACAAATAAGAACGGACCACCACTTTCCTCCGAACTCCTTTGGAAAAGACTCCTTATTTAATTGGCTTAAAGAACAACTTGCATCAAGAAAAACCTTCAACAACCACTCACTGTGGGCATACTTTCTCCCATTCTTATTATGGTATATTTGGAACTTCAAGAATGGGATGCTCTTCCAGGGCAATAATCCTCCCCCTCCATAAGCCAACCCATTAGCAACTATTGAATACATCTATTTGGAAAAAAATCTAAGCTTAAAACCTCCCAAGAAAACTATATTTGTAAAATGGGAAACCCCCGATACTGACTTCTATAAACTAAATATTGATGGATCATGTGTAGGTAACCCGGGAGTGGGAGGAGTAGCATGGGTGTTTAGGGATGGTAGGGGCCAATGGACCTTAGGTTTCAATATGAGAGTCGACCATGCTACTAACATATATATGGAAATCATGGCCCTGCTCCGTGGAGTCAAATTAGTACTAAAAGAAAACTTCCTCCCATTAATAATAGAGACTGACTGGTTGGATCTAATAAATCTTCTTAAATCCAATAATTGTCTCTACCAAATTTTGATTGACGATTGCAGGTACCTTTTGCAGAAGGCGAATGATCCACATTTGAAGCATGTGTTTAGAGAGGCTAATGGAGTAGCGGACCTATTATCTAAAAATGGTTGTAGCTTGGACACTTTTTGTATTTTTACAAACGTATGCTATTCCACCCGCTTTTGTTGTTCATGTACTTAAAAGAGACAATCAAGACACTATGTTACCTAGACCGGCCTCTCGTTGTAATAGCTCTTAGTATGTTGTTGAATGAAAAAATCGTTTTTTACCAACAAAAAAAAAACTAAATGAAGCCGTTGCTAAACCATGACACACAGGAGTCAGGATTTGTATTATTGACCACCGCTACTTCACACTTCTCCTGCAACTCTTTAAAAGGTTTCAACCACCAATTACTTATCTAATTCTAGTAGCATGTTTGCAGCTAATACTTTTTTTTACTTGTTCTATTTCCTGTTCTGCTTATTAGTCGGGTCAGGAAAATGTCCCCATTTACCATAAGAGTTTAGCTTCTTTGTATTAACATTCTAAATTTTTTATCAGGTCACCTAAATTATAATTATAAACAATTATTTGTAAAGAGATGGAAGTAAAAATAGAGCTGTCAAAATAGGCCAGCACAAACCTCACGTGCCTTTGAATTTGGTGGACTAGAAAAGGCCGTCCCGCTATTTGAGTGAGCCTTAAAATGGCTAGCCCAACCCAGCTGTGGGCCGATCCTTTACTCTCTTTTTTCCAATATTTTTCTTCAAATCTTTAAGGATTTCTTCGTGACACAATCACCTAATCTTGGAACAACTTCTGTTTTATTAGAACCGTACAAGAAGCTTAATATTTAATAAGGAATCTCATCATTAAAATGTATATTCTCTATATTTTTAGCTCTTTTAACATTACATAATTTATTTTTTTAATACTTTTAATTGAGTTTAATATTATTTGCTAAATCTATCAACATAGTCCATAAAAATTTTAAAATTTATAGAATTTTCTCGTGTTGTTAATTTTTCCTAAGTATTGAAATTTAATCATCTCGTGTACTAGAGAGCAGTTTAATTATTTAAAATATATTAAAATAATTCAAATTGATCAATGAAAATATTTTCTTTTGAAAAAAGAACCATTATTAACAACTTAAAAATGTCCTAGTTCGTTATTAACTAAGTAAAGAAAAACTAATCATACAACATGCATATCAAAAATCTAAACTCTAATATCATCCCTTAATTATTAATATGGAAGGGCAAATGAACAATCTAAGGTTGATGAATGAGGATTTTAGTTAATAGCTTTTAAAAAATTTACCCTTTTTATTACTTTTTCTTTTATATATTAAGTATTTATATTTAAATTTGACAAAAGTTTTGGCTCACGGGTTGGCATAGACGTACCCTCAGTCAAGGTAAAAATTGCGTGAGATAGCCACTTTTTAAAGTGTTATTACTTTTTATCATGTATTTTTAATGCTAAGCAAAAGTAGCTACTATTTATTAAAATTAATATGAAAAGACGGTATTATCCTTTCTTATATCTCTTTTCCTTCCCAAAAGTGTTTCATATTCATGCAGCTCACAATAGCCCTGCAACTGAAGAGCTTCCGTCGTTACATTTCTGAATTCGGTAGAGATGGATTGTTAAAACGACGGGACAAGAGAGGATCAGGCCAGTTTGTAGTCAACAAGCAATAATACTTTTTATTACTTGTCGAACCAGAATCCATCTCTGATTTCATAATTAAGAAATGATAAAAAAGGTTGCTACAAGCAATGATAAAAGTAAGGACAGACAGTTCTAAAGTTCTTAAGTTAGAGTTACAAATACTGAAATTAAGGACAGGTAGTCCTAAACTTAGAGTTTCAAATTCAGAAAATAAGGACATATAATCCTGAACTTAGAGTTACAAGTTCAAAAATAAAGGTCAGGTACTCCTAAACATAGATTTACAAGCTCAAAAACTAAGGACATGTAGTCCTTAACTTAGACTTACAAGCTCATAAATCAAGGACAACTAGTTCTGAACTTACAGTAACAAGTTCATAAGTAAGGACACTTAATTTAGAGTTGCATGTTCAAAAATTAAGGACACTTGGTCCTTAACTTAGAGTTACAAGCACAGAAACTAAGGGCAGGTAGTCCCTAACTTAGAGTTACAAGCACAGAAATTGAGGACATGTAGTCCTTAACTTAGAGTTACAAGCACAAAAGTTGAGGACAGGTTGTCCTGAACTTCGAGTTCAAAGTTCAAAAGTTACGTTACAAGTTCAAAACTTAAGGACATGTAGTCATAAATTTAGACTTACAAGCTCATAAATTAAGGACATCTAGTACTCAACTTACAATAACAAGCTCATAAGTTAAGGACACTTGGTCCCGAACTTTATAAGTAGAAGAGCATTTTCATCCGGGATGGTAAAAATTTAATAAAGTTGTGGCTTAAAAGTAAATACATGTCTTATTATTATATAACTGTGCACTTCCCCTCGATCAGTCATGCATCAAGGGCTGCCGGGATAACTTGGGTCCGAATTATAAGCCTTAGTTTTAAATGAGCTAAAAAATTTCTATCCCAACCCTCACTAAGTAGTGGGCTAGGTTAAGTCTGTTGCACGGGCCAAGCCCATTTTGATGGTATTGTGTAAAAATTCTGTAAAAATTGCACGGGGCGCCCTATTTGGTCGCCCCCATCTAACATATACCTATTTTTTTAAAAAGCTTTAACTTGTACCCACTTTTTAAAAAATTGTTGCCCCCTTTCTCCTACTCCTTTGTTTTCTTCTTCTTTCTTCTGTTGTTAGTGCGTGCTGCTATGAAACTTTAGTTCATGGGATGATTGCCATAAATATATTTATTATATTATTTAAAAATAAATTATAAATAATTACATAAGTTAGTAGATAATAATTTGTGAATATTTCCACATACGTAAGTTAGTGGACAATGATAATTCTGTTCTTTTCACGTTTATTATTTTCAAATTTTATGATTTAGATACTGTTGGGAATCCGATTATTTATCTAGTATGTTAGAAAGTTTTTCAAAAATTTCAGCTTATATAGTGCTGAAGTTTTTACAAATAAACTAAATAACTTCAGCATCTTCTGCTGAAGTTTTTGAAAAAACTTTATGACAAAACTAATTAATCCAGGACAAAAAAACTTCAGCTTTTAGTACAATTACAAACAAAAACTTCTTCATATAGAGAACAAAACTTCAGCTACTATGCTTAAGTTCAACAATTACAAACAAATACTTCAATAAATAAGGAACAAAACTTCAGCTACTATGCTTAAATTCAGCAATTATAAACAAAAACTTCAGTACATTTGGTTCAACACACTTGCTACTTCAGGCCCGCCTACTAGAATACTGAAGTTTTGCGTAATTGCCTTTGCTACTTCAGCACTGTATGCTGAAATTACGCGAAAAAGTGGGTACGTTTGTAATTTATTTTTAACAAAGTGGGCACAAGTTAAAATGTAACCCAAAAAGCGGGTATAGATTCAAATGCCCCAAAAATTCTTTATATTGTAGCTAAACCAAGTTTACGGACGAATGACATTATGCTATCGATTAAAAAGTTTTGATAGAACCTTCACCAAGTAACTAATGGAGAAAGCACTCTTTACCCTCATCATGTTCTATTACACCAACAGCCCCACGAGATCTCATATGGGGTCTTTGTCACGACCATATTTCACCAATCATGAATACGTCATGACGACACCTAATCACAATGACTAGGTAAGATTAACAGTGCGGAAGTAACAACTGATACAAAAATATTAAATCAAAAGTTAGACAACTTAAGGAAATGTATATAACTTGCTGATTGGCACATACACTTTGACATTACAAATTCAGAAACAATAATTTCAAAACCCGGAATCTCATGGAAACCACAGGCTAATAAAAATACAATACACTGCTCTAACTCCGGAATGTCTACACAATCGAAGAAAAGGGAAATCAAATATTACAGCTGGAATAAGATAGAGACTTCTGGTCTGCGGACGTGGTAGATATACCTCAAACTCTTTGAATATCGCTCCTGGATCACTGATAGCGCGCCTCACCGAAGGTACCTAGATCTGCACATGAAAAACATGCACAGAAGAGGCATGAGTACACCACATTGGTACTCAGTAAGTGCCAAGCCTAACCTGGGTTGGGTAGTGACGAGGAAGGTCAGGGCCATACTGAGACAAATATAATAATAAGGCTGACAACAGTATGAGATAAGCAGGAATAATGATATACAATTATAAATTAGACCGGACTGCACAAACAACAATTAATACATAGAAAATAAGATAACATAGAGTAAACAACTCAATACCAGTACAAAAAATAAGGATCTCCCAGGATACCGTCCTGTAGTCCTTTTTATCAATATGTACTAGGATCTCCTGGGAATCTAACCCGTAGTCCCAAATATAAATACCCAGTACTGGGGGAATCTACCGGCTGCATTGTCGTAGTTCCATATAATTGTGCAGGGGGATCTCCCGAAAATCGAACCCGTAGTCCCAAAGTAAACAAACAAGGGGGGAGCTCCCGGAATCCCACATCCGTAGTCCCAATGTAAATACACAACCAAGTTCAGAGAAATATTCAGAAATTGAAGCACAACAATACAAGGCAATAATTAAATTCAGGCCTAACAAGCTTCACATAATTACAATCAAGGCAAAATAATCAAATAGGCAATTTGGATCAATTTAACATACTTTTCTATACTAGCACATGCTATAATAACAAGTAGATTAAAACATATACGAAGGAAACTCAGCTCAAGTATTTTTTTTTTTAAAGTAAAAATTCGTATTTTCAACAATTAGCTCAAGTACGCGCTCGTCTCCTCACGTACAAAGCATTCAATTACCAATTTCATATCTTAAGGGACAAAGTCCCCCACACAAGGTTAGACAAGCCACTTACCTCGAACCAGCTCAAAATTCAATCCAAAATCACGTTCTTGCCACGAGTATTCGACTCCAAATGGCTCAAATTTATTCAATTAAATTGCATAATGTAAATAATAATTCAATTAATTTATTCGACAATTAAATTCTAAGCTAATACGCGAAATTATGTAAAATAACCAAAATACCCCTCGGGCCCACGTGCCCAGATTCTGAAAATTTTTGAAAATAAATATTACCCATAACTTATATGGTGTATATTATCCAGAAAATCATCCAATTTCTTCCTTGAATCGGCCTTCAAATCAAGGATTTACCAGTTTTTCAACTTTAGGGCTCAAAATCCTAATTTCTACCATCTAAATACGGATAAAAATAGAAACTAATAGAAATAATCATGGAGAAACATAAAAATAAAGGTCAGATATTTACCCCCTTGTTGAGACGAGAACAACGCCGCGAAAATCACCTCAATCGGAGCTCTAGAACTCAAGATATGGCTAAAATGCTAAATTTCTCGGATAAAAATAACACTGCCTAGATTTAATTTTCGGATCACTGTTCACGCGGAATCACTGTTCATGCGCGTTGCACTGTTCACCCCGCGCGGTTACTGTTCACGCGGGGGTACTGTTCACTGCTGCTACAAATTACACCAGCAGCCAATTAATTGCAGCACGGTCATTTTTCACAAAAATGGCTCTAACTCCATCATACGAACTCAGAATTAGACGATTCTTGTTCCTACGAGTCACAAATAATAATAGGAACACAACCTTTTAATCAAAACTCAATTCGGAGTTCGTTTGCCCAGTTCAATACCCATTTCGCTCGTTAAACAATTAACTCACATATCGCGTCAAAAACCCAATCGCGACTTGATGAAATTAAACCAAAATTTCCAAATCAGTCCTATAATTCATGATTTAAATTTTGGAAGTCTCGAAATCAAATTTTGATCTCTGGAACTAAAAATGGACCTTTGGATCATTACATGTTTATGCTTAAAACAACAATAATCTTCCAAAAATGACCCGTTGGGCATCCGAAACACACTCGAGGCCCCTGGGACCTCAACCAAAAATACCAACACCTCCTAAAACTTCATACAAACTTGTTCCAATCATCAGAACACCTCTATTAACGCTAAAATCATCAAATTATAACGAATTCAAGTCTAAGTTCTTTTAAAACTTCAAAAACACACATTCGATAAAAAACCCGACCAAAACATGTCCGAATGACTTGAAATTTTGCACACCTCCCAAATCACCTAATGAAGCTACAACAACTTCTGGAATTCCGTTCCGACACTCGGATCAAAATTTCACCTATCAACCGGAAATTGCAAAAATTCTAACTTTCGGCATTTCTAGCCTAAATGAGCTACGGGCTTCCAAAATACATTCCGAACACGCTCCCAACCCCAAAATCACCTAACGGATCTAACAGAACCATCGGATTTCCATTCCAAGGACGTCTTCACATAGTTCCGATTACGGACCATTTTTCAACTCTTAAGCTCTCATTTAGGGACTAAATATCCCAAAATAATCCGAATTCAAACACAGAACGTCCCGTCAAATCAAAATAGCATAAATGAACTTAGAGGAAGCAGTTAATAGGGGAACGGGGTGTAAATTCTAAAAATGACCGGCCGGGTCGTTACATTCTCCCACACTTAAACATTCATTCGTCCTCGAACGAGCTTAAAGAACATACCTGGAGTAGTGAAAAGATGAGGGTATCAATTACGCATATCCCGCTCGGTCTCCCAAGTCGCCTCCTCGACCGGCTGGCCCCGCCATTGAACCTTTACTGAAGCTATATCCTTTGACCTGAGCTTTCGGACCTGCCTGTCCAATATTGCCACTGGCTCCTTAAAATAGGATAGATCCTTGTCTAATTGGACTGAGCTAAAATCCAACACGTGCGACGGGTCCCCGTGATATCTCCGGAGCATCGAAACATGAAATACCGGATGAACTCCTGCCAAGATGGGAGGTAGTGCAAGCTCATAAGCAACTTCTCCAACACACTTCAATATCTCAAAAGGGCCAATAAACCTCGGACTCAACTTCCCTTTCTTCCCAAATCTCATAACGCCTTTCATAAGTGAGACCCGAAGTAGAACCCGCTCACCAACCATAAAGGAAACATCACGAACCTTCCGGTCCGCATAACTCTTCTGTCTGGACTGGGCTGTACGGAGTCGATCCTGAATCACCTTGACCTTTTCCAACGCATCCTAAACCAAATATGTACCCAATAGCCTTGCTTCGCTCGGCTCAAACCAACCCACCGGAGATCTTCATCTCCTACCATATAAAGCCTCATATGGGGCCATCTGAATGCTGGATTGATAACTATTATTATAAGAAAATTCCGCCAATGGCAAGAACTGATCCCAAGACCCTCTGAACTCAATCACGCACGCACGAAGCATATCCTCAAGAATCTGAATGGTACGCTCGGACTGTCCGTCCGTTTGGGGGTGAAATGTTGTGCTCATCGTCACCTGAGTACCCAACTCCTGCTGAACAGCCCTCCAGAACCGTGATGTAAACTGAGGACCCCTGTCCGAGATGATAGTAAATGGAACACTGTGCAGATGGACAATCTCCCTGATGTAAATCCCCGTTAACTGCTCCGCTGAGTAAGTAGTACACACCGGTATGAAATGAACGGACTTGGTTAGCCGATCCACAATAACCTAAATAGAATCGAATTTCTTCGTTGTCATAGGGAGACCAACTACAAAATCCATGGCGATCTTTTCCCATTTCCACTTTGGAATCTCAATCTGCTGAAGTAACCCACCCGGTCTCTGGTGCTCAGCCTTTACCTGCTGATAGTTGAGGCATTTAGCTACGAATCCTGCTATGTCTTTCTTCATCCGCCTCCACCAGTAGTGCTGTCCCAAATCCTGATACATCTTCGCGGCACCCGGATGGATGGAATACCGCGAACTATGAGCCTCTACCAATATCAACTCCCGAATATCATCAACATTGGGTACACAGACCCGACCCTGCATCCTCAATACCCCATACTCACCGATAGTCACATCCCTGGCATCGCCATGCTCAACCCTGTCCTTGAGGACAAGTAAGTGGGGGTCATCATACTGCCGTTCCCGGATACGATCAAATAATGAAGACCGAGAAACCACGCAAGCTAGAACTCGACTGGGCTCCGAAAGGTCCAATCTCACGAACTGACTGGCTAAGGCCTGAATATCCATCGCCATAGGCCTCTCAGATGCTGGTAGATATGCCAAACTACCCAAACTCTCTGCCCGGCGACTCAAAGCGTCAGCCACCACATTGGCCTTGCCCGGGTGATACAAAATAGTGATGTCATAATCTTTCAATAACTCCAACCACCTTCTCTGGCGCAAATTTAGATCCTTCTGCTTGAACAAATGCTACAAACTCCGATGATCCGTATAAATCTCACAAGGCACGCCATACAAATAGTGACGCCAGATCTTAAAGGCATGAACAATAGCAGTTAACTCAAGATCATGGATAGGATAATTCTTCTCATGTACTTTCAACTGTCTGGACGTGTAGGCTATTAACCTACCGTCCTCCATCAATACCGCTCCAAGACCAATCCTCGAGGCATCACAATAGACAGTATAAGAACCCGAACCTGTAGGCAATATAAGAACTGGGGCTGTAGTCAAGGCTGTCTTGAGCTTCTGAAAGCTCGCTTCACACTCCTCTATCCACTGAAATGGAGCACCCTTCTGGGTCAATCTAGTCATAGGTGCTGCAATCGAAGAAAATCTCTCAACGAATCGACGGTAATAACCCGCCAAGCAGAGGAAACTACGAATCTCTGTAGCTGAGGAGGGCTTAGGCCAACTCTGCACTGCCTCTATCTTTTTCGGATCAACCCGAATACCCTCGCGCGACACCACGTGACCCAACAAAGCCACATAATCTAACCAAAATTCACATTTTGAAAATTTTGCATACAATTCCTTCTCTCGCAAGGTCTGAAGCACTGTTCTCAGGTGCTGCTCATGATCTTCCCGACTTCGGGAGTATACCAGAATATCATGTATGAAAATAACCACAAACGAATCAAGATATGGCCTGAACACACTGTGCATCAAATGCATAAAGGTTGCTGGGGCATTGGTCAGCCCAAATGACATAACAAGGAACTCGTAATGACCATACCGAGTCCTGAAAGCAGTCTTCGGAATGTCTGGCTCCCGAATCTTCAACTGATGGTAACCTGAGCGTAAATCAATCTTAGAAAATACCAGTGCGCCCTGAAGCTGATCAAATAGATCATCAATACGAGGAAAAGGATAACGGTTCTTCACTGTAGCTTTATTCAACTGGCGGTAATCAATACGAGGAAAAGGATAACGGTTCTTCACTGTAGCTTTATTCAACTGGCGGTAATCAATACACATACGCATAGAACCATCCTTTTTCTTCACAAATAATACCGGAGCACCCCAAGGTGAAACACTGGGTCGAATAAAACCCTTATCAAGCAATTCCTGTAACTGATCCTTCAACTCCTTTAATTCAGGAGGAGCCATATGATACGGAGGAATAGAAATAGGCTGAGTAGCTGGCAACAAATCAATGACAAAATCAATGTCCCGATCGGGCGGCATGCCCGGAAGATCAGCTGGGAATACATCGGGATAATCCCGTACCACTGGGACTGAATCAACAGAAGGGGTATCAACACTGACATCCCTCACATAAGCTAAGTAAGCAGCACACCCCTTCTCAATCATACGTTGAGCTTTAAGAAAGGAGATAACTCTGCTGGGAGTGTGATCTAAAGTACCACTCCACTCAATATGTGGAATACTTGGCATAGCCAGCGTCATAGTCTTAGCGCGACAATCAAGAATAGCATAATGGGGCGACAACCAGTCCATGCCCAAGATAATATCAGAATCCACCATGTCGAGTAATAATAAGTCTGCTCTGGTCTCAAAACCACGAATAGTAACCACACATGAAAGATAAATGCGGTCCACAACAAGAGAATCTCCCACATGAGTGGAAACGTAAACAGGAGAGCTCAAAGAATCTCGGGGCACGCCCAGATGTTGAGAAAAATAAGAGGACACATATGAATAAGTAGAGCCAGGATCGAATAGAACCGATGCCTCTCTGTGGCTGACCAGAATAATAACTGTAATAACAAAATCGGAGGCAACAGCCTCGGTAGAGGCAGGAATAGCATAATATCTGGCTTGGCCTCCCCCTCTAGGGCGACCTCTATCTCCCCGACCTCTGCCCCTAGCTGGCTGGGCAGGTGGGGTAGCAGCTGGAGCTGGAAAAATTGCCTGTGAACTCTGTGGAGCACGCTGTAGGCGCGCTAGAAATCGGAGGTGCATAGTAAGGCTCCTGAGATCTGGGAGGAGCTGGAGTACTGTTGGATGAAGGAAGAGTCGAATGAACTGGACGACCCATATAGCCCCTACCATGATGCCCTGCTGGTGGGGTACGGGTACCAGAGAAGTGACCTGACTCTCGAGTCCTCTTGACCTCTCTCTCCGCCCTATCTCTTGCGTGCAAACCCTCAACCCTCCTAGCAATGCTCATTACCTACTGATAAGGAATATCCATCTCCAACTCTCGAGCCATGCTAGATCTGATGGATGGAATAAGACCCTCAATAAATCGGCGAACCCTTTCGCAGACAGTAGAAACCAAGGTCGGTGCATGTCTGGCCAACCTAGTGTAACAGATGGCATACTCTGAAACTGTCATAGCACCCTGGCGCAAATGCTCAAACTCCTCGCGCCATGCATCCCTGAGGCTCTGGGGAACAAACTCCCTCTCGAACATATCTGAAAACTGTGCCCAGGTCAGAGAGGCAGCCTCGTCTGGACTGTCCAACTCAAATGTGCGCCACCAATCATAGGCAGCTCCCCGAAGCTGGAAAGCTACGAAAGAAACCCCACTCGAGGCAGTAATATCCATAGTGCGAAAAATGCGGTGACAATCCTCTAGGAATACCAAGTCATCATCTGTAGCTAATCCGCTGAAAACCGGAGGGTCATACTTCTTAAACCTCTCCAGTCTCCGCTGCTCATCCTCAGAAGCAGGTATCCCATCCTCGGGCTGAACTGGTGCTGCAGGCCGAACAAGGATGATATCTGGGACCTGCTCAACATGCACTCGTGGCTCAGGAGTGCGGGCAGCGGGAATCTGTACTCCTCCCCCGGCCTGGGATGTAGCTGCAGAAAAAGGAAGCAATCCTGCCTGTGAAAGTGTAGCATACGCACTCATAAACTGTGCCAGTGCCTCATGAATAGCTGGAGTAGTAGTGGTTGTAGGTGTGTCAGGTGTCTGGGCCCCGACTGGATTTGCTGGTGGTACCTCAGTGGCAGCTTGCGCAGGTGCTTTAGCTGCACCACACGGGCGTCCACGGCCTCTACCCTGGCCCCTGCCTCTGGCGGCTACAGGAGGGGGTACAGGTGCCTGATCGTCCTGGGTAGCGCGTGTCCTCACCATCTGTGAGAGAATAGAAAGACAGACATTTAGAATAGGTGTCCAAAATATCGCACGACAAGGAAATCAAATAAAGTGGAGATTTTTCTAAACAGTTACATAGCCCCTCATAAATAAGTACAGACGTCTCCGTACCGATCATCGAGACTCTAATAAACCGGCCTGTGTTTTGTGACTCCTATGAACCTAGAGCTCTGATACCAACTTGTCACGACCCTAATTCACCAATCGTGAACACGTCATGACAGCACCTAGTCACAATGACTAGGTAAGCCTAACAGTGCGGAAGTAACAACTGATACAAAAATATTAAATCAAAAGTTAGACAACTTAAGGAAATGTATATAACTTGCCGATTGACACATACACTTTGACATTACAAATTCAGAAACAATAATCCCAAAACCCGGGATCTCACGGAAACCACAGGCTAATAAAAATACAATACACTGCTCTAACTCCGAAATGTCTACACAATCGAAGAAAAGGGAAATCAAATATTACAGCTGGAATAAGATAGAGACTCCTGGTCTGCGGACGTGGCAGATATACCTCAAAGTCTCTGAATATCGCTCCTGGATCACTGATAGCGCGCCTCACCGAAGGTACCTGGATCTGCACATGAAAAACTTGCACAAAAGAGGCATGAGTACACCACAACGGTACTTAGTAAGTGCCAAGCCTAACCTCGGTTGGGTAGTGACGAGGAAGGTCAGGGACCTACTGAGACAAATATAATAATAAGGCTGACAACAGTGTGAGATAAGCAGGAATAATGATATACAATTATAAATTAGACCGGACTGCACAAACAACAATTAATACATAGAAAATAAGATAACACAGAGTAAACAGCTCAATACCAGTACCAAAAATGAGGATCTCCCAGGATACCGTCTTGTAGTCCTTTTTATCAATATGTACGAGGATCTCCCGAGAATCTAACCCGTAGTCCCAAATATAAATAGCCAGTACTGGGGGAATCTACCGGCTGCATTGCCGTAGTTCCATATAATTGTGTAGGGGGATCTCCCAGGAATCGAACCCGTAGTCCCAAAGTAAACAAACAAGGGGGGAGCTCCCGGAATCCCACATCCGTAGTTCCAATGTAAATACACAACCAAGTTCAAAGAAATATTAAAAAATTGAAGAACAACAATACATGGCAAAAATTAAATTCTGGCCTAACAAGCTTCACATAATTACAATCAAGGCAAAATAATCAAATAGGCAATTTGGATCAATTTAACATGCTTTTCTATACTAGCACATGCTATAATAGCAAGTAGATTAAAAGAGATACGAAGGAAACTCAGCTCAAGTATTTTTTTTTTAAAGTAAAAATTCGTATTTTCAACAATTAGCTCAAGTACGCGCTCGTCACCTCACGTACAAGGCATTCAATTACCAATTTCATATCTTAAGGGACAAAGTCCCCCACACAAGGTTAGACAAGCCACTTACCTCGAACCGGCTCAAAATTCAATCCAAAATCACGTTCTTGCCACGAGTATTCGACTCCAAACGGCTCAAATCTATTCAATTAAATTGCATAATGTAAATAATAATTCAATTAATTTATTCTACAATTAAATTCTAAGCTAATACGCAAAATTATATAAAATGACCAAAATACCCCTCGGGCCCACGTGCCCGGATTCTGAAAATTTTTGAAAATAAATATTACCCATAACCAATATGGTGTATATCCAGAAAATCATCCAATTTCGTTCATGAATCAGCCTTCAAATCAAGGATTTACAATTTTTTCAACTTTGGGGCTCAAAATCCTAATTTCTACCATCCAAATACGGATAAAAATTGAAACCAATAGAAATAATCATGGAGAAATATAAAAATAAAGGTCAGATATTTACCCCCTTGTTGAGACGAGAACAACGCCGCGAAAATCACCTCAATCGGAGCTCTAGAACTCAAGATATGGCTAAAATGCTAAATTTCTCGGATAAAAATAACACTGCCCAGATTTAATTTTCGGAATCACTGTTCACGCGGAATCACTGTTCACACGTGTTGCACTGTTCACCTCGCGCGGTTACAGTTCACGCGGGGGTACTGTTCACTGCTGCTACAAATTACACCAGCAGCCAATTAATTGCAGCACGGTTATTTTTCACAAAAATAGCTCTAACTCCATCATACGAACTCAGAATTAGACGATTCTTGTTCCTACGAGTCACAAATAATAATACGAACACAACCTTTCAATCAAAACTCAATTCGGAGTTCGTTTGCCCAGTTCAATACCCATTTCGCTCGTTAAACAATTAACTCACATATCGCGTCAAAAACCCAATCGTGACTTGATGAAATTAAAACAAAATTTCCAGATCAATCCTATAATTCATGATTTAAATTCTGAAAGTCTCGAAATCAAATTTCTATCTCTGGAACTAAAAATGGACCTTTGGATCATTACATGTTTATGCTTAAAACAACAATAATCTTCCAAAAATGACCCGTTGGGCATCCGAAACACACCCGAGGCCCCCGGAACCTCAACCAAAAATACCAACACCTCCTAAAACGTTATACAAACTTGTTCCAATTGTAAGCACGTGATTTTTCCCTATATGAGAAATACTCCCAAAAATTCAAAATAAAACAGTTTTGGGTTGTGTGTGATTTTTGTGGATTTTTGTATTATTTTTCTTGTATTGTTTACATTTGTCTGTGCATGTTTATGTGTTTAAATTAACGAAAAATACAAAATATGTTGCATTTGCATTCTTAGGATTTAATTTACAATTAAAAGTAATTAAGTTTGTTTTACAAAAATGGAAAATCGCAAAATATGTATTTTTTGCATTTTTTAGCATTTAATGTCCAAATTGTGTAATTTTATTTTAATTGATGTTTAATTTTGTGTGAAAATTATTATTAGGAGTTTATCAATAGTTTTAGTTAATTTTGGTTTTATTAATTTAATTTAGGATCTTTAAGTTTGATATTGGAGCAAATAAACGAAAAAAGAGAACAAAAATAGCAAGAAGGAAATTCGGATTGGGCCATCTTCCAAATTGAACAAACAATGGCCCAAGTGTCTCACAAACCCAACCCAAAACTCACCGGGTACCCGAGCCGCCCCAGCCATAACCCAAACGACCCACCCTTTCCCTCTCATTTTTTCACTTCATTTCCCAAAACACCCAAACCCTAAAAAATTTTCCATGAGCCACCTCTTCTCTTCTTCTCCAAAGCTAAACCCTAAAATCACCCAAGCTCCACAACCATGGCTGCCCTTCCCCATCGCCAGCTCCAGCAGCCATGAACGACCAACTGCGATGATAACCGGCCACCTTCAACCCAGCCCCGTCCTCCGTCGTCTCCTCCAGCTCCAATGACCATGGCTGCCCTGCCATCTCCCCAGTCAACCACCCCAAACCATCAAGCAACCACCACCAGTGACGAACCAGCCAGCCTCACGCCAAACGAACCACCTTCTTCAACCCCAAACCATCGAGCAGCCACGCCAAGCACACCAGTAACGTCGACCAGCTACTGCTGCATCGTTTTCTTCTTTTTCTTCACGTCACCAGCTCGCCAGCATCGTCGACCAGCCGGACCAGCTGCAGCTGCGTCGACTTCCTCATCGTCACCACCAGTCCCTCACGCCCAAACTTCCACCCGCATCCATATATATATATATATATATATGTATATATA